>BRDA01093918.1:0-23693 GCA_036984385.1 Crenuchus spilurus | reverse complement strand
TAAATACAGTATTGAGTATTGCAGTATCAAGGCTCGTGATGCTGTATTTTCATTAAAAGTGAACAGACACAAATTAGTGGATTCAGGGCTTCATTTGCACCATCGGCCAAACCGTTTTAACTTCATTTGAGTGTTCCCTTACTTTTGAGACACCCTGTACAGTTAGACAGATGGCATAAAGTGGTAGCACCTCTTGAGTGGAATAAGTAAATATGAAAAATTATTGCAGCTCAGTTTGCTCCAGAATGAACGATTATTGGTGTACATTTATCCTCATTAGACAACACAATCTGTAAAAGGCTTTCTCACTTCTGCATTCATGACACAGTGGCGATAGCTGCACTGAAGCAAGCCTCTGCTTACATACTTTGCTTTTCTGTTGCAATAGCAGCCCTAGAAGCTATTCTTCTCCATTCTAGTCACAGACACAATAACATCTGACTGAAAACCAAATCGGCTAGTGCAGAAAAGCGAACCGGCATTGAGCTTCGCAGTGGACAGGTCCATTGCCAGAAGGCGTGTCAATCAGGCTGTTTCATTAACTTCTCCACAAGACAGTTTGTGTTTTTAACAGCACCAGTGGCCAGGGCTGAGCTATTTATTGTTGGACACCATGGGAAGCACACAGATTGAAGGCACCGTATGACACTTTATCTGTCCTTCATATTCACCGTTAGCACGAAGGGCGAGTTGGATTAGCCCATATACCCATCACACTGGAGATATACCAGCCTGACAGGTGTCAACGATGCAAAGAATAAAATGATATTTTATGTCTAATATTTCAAATAATGATGGTTGAATGTGTACCTTGAGATACTGAATTGGTGACACTATACGGTCTCCAATTCTGAGTCATGAGAAATAAGCTTTTAAGAAATGCATGAATCACAAGGACGCAGCTACTTCTCTGGCCATTTATGTTAGTGTGGAATATAAGCTTCCATCAGATTGTCCATTTATCAGTGTCATTAGCAGGGCTATAGTCAGCTGGTATTCAATCAGCCCAAGTTTTCTCACATCACTCCACTGCTGCCTTCACTTCACTGGCTTCCTGTAGCTGCTAGCATCAGATTCAAAACCCTGATGCTCACCTACAAAGCAAAAACGGACTCTAACCTGTCTGGACTAGCTGAGATGGTTCTCTTAATGGAAATAAAGCACACTTGTACGGCGCTCTGGATAAGTGTGGGCTAAATGCTGTAAATGTGTGTGCCTTTGCCGAGTTTAAAACTACGACTAGACATTTCTCTTCACTCACCTCAACTCTTGGACATTTTCTATACAATGCAGATGTTCTCTCTCCTCTCTCTATTTGCCTCAGCTCTCCTTTCAGTAGAAGTGGTTTCACTTCCTGCCCATTGTCTGGCACTCAAAAATCATCAAAAATACAAAAAGAACCAACAAAGCAAATTACTCCTGAATGAGTAATAAATTCTTATGGACACTGGATCAAAAAAGTAAAAAAGACAATAAGTCATGTCTGTAAGCCCTCCAATCAGAGCAGAGCTTAATATTTGACTCATATAACAAACGTTCTCTTTGATAACCTCCTCTTTTGCATAATGTTCCTATTTCAAATCTCAGCTCTCAGTACATCTGTGTAAACGGCCAATCAGAGCAAAGCTCATAAAAAATATTAATGAGCCCACCATAAAAGGCAAAATGGATTGTTTCAGGAAGAAGCAAAATTGTGGGTTTGTAAATGGGGATCAACAAGCAAATCTAGTCATTTTTATCCATCAGTAAGTTAAAACCCAATCAGACTTGAGTGGCTCAGCAGGCTAAGATGCTGACACTATGATCAGAGGATCGCGAGTTTGAATCCCGGTCATGCTGTTGCCATCAACAGTCGGAGTCCAAGAGAGCAAAAATTGGCAGTGCTCTCTCTGGGTGGGTAGATGGCGCTCTCTCTCTCTCTCTATCACTCACACATTGCAATGTCCGCTGGCTCAGGAGTCTACTGATTGGTCCAATCGGAGCTGGGAATCCTGCACTTTCCTCAGAACGTGTTGGCTCCACAGTGACGGTGTATCAGCAGTAGTTTGAAAAGAGGCGGTGACTGTATCACACGTAACGGACAAGGCTTGTGCTTGTCTTCACCCTCCTAGAGTCAGGGACAGTGCAAAGTGATGTGGAGAGCCCCCTAGTGGATGGGATGGGTTAATTGTCTACTACCACATTGGGAAGCGGAGAAAATTGGCAAAAAAAAAAAAAAAAAAAAAAATCTGACTGCGTTGGATATTGTCCTAAAGGTCTAAATGTGTTTCTTTTATTGACATTTATTATTTGAGATGTGTAAAGCAAAACGAGAAATGATCAAAATAAAGTCCGAATACAGCTACTATTGTGTCAAGTTCACAAGTTCAAGATGTTTGAAAAGGTGTCTTGAGTCCAACTTTATAAGATAAAGTGGTTTTAATTTAAATCTTAGACTTTATACCAAATAGTTTGAGACTATTTCTATCAGTCCTCTCATGCTGAAATGCCCACCCAATGTAAAGACAGCTGGCATTTTTACATGCCATTGATAAAAGGCTTTGATATGACAGCAACAATATATGTCTTGGAAAAAGTAGCATTTATATTATATGAAGAGATTGGTGGTTCCAGCAGCTGATGGATTACTGCTCTATAAAATGTGACTTGAGTGCATAGCGGTGTCTAAAGGCTTTGGACGATGCAGAATTTCCATTTAAAAGATCCTTCCCAAAGCACTCCTTATGAATAATCTACCAATTTGCCAAGTGTAATTCAATTAGTAGATCTGTGAATGACACATTCGAATGACGAAAGTCCTTGGGTTTTAAAACAAGGCTCGCCGTCCTCCTCTAGGCGCAATGAAAAGCATCTCAATTTCTGTCTTTTAAATATTAATTTGAATAAATATTCAATGAGTCATCTCTGACCTCTGCATGAAAGTTTCAAGAGAACATAGCAACCTGCAGTTGCCAGGGCCTCAGATATTAATGCAGTCCCTTAAAGCCTCCTTCATAATGCTAACAATAAGAGCAGAGTCTAAATAAACAGCGATCCATTGTCCTGGGCAGCTGCCAGGATGACACTGTGTGTAAAGCTGGAGAACAAAAAGATGGAGGAGAAAATATGACAGCCATCTGCTTCTGAAGGTTGTCATTTGTTGTGCTATTTACATTTGCTATTCTGCCTTCATTTATAAAACCTTGCCTCGGTGTTGGCTTTCAGAGACTGCCAGTGTAAATGAATCTGATCTGAGGAAGGTGGGTATGCATGCCTCATCTTGTGAACTTCCTTTGGATCCTCAGTTAGAACGGAAACTGCTGTACCGACACCAGGCAAGCCAATAAAAAGCGCTAATGAAAAGCACTAATATTTTGACACGTCACTGCCTCTGGCACCTGTCCAATATTTTTTATGTTCAGTGATAAAATAATTCAATAAAATCCAGTTGAATTCCAGCTGTCTCTAAAAGTCCACAGGAAGCATAATACACTGTACGGAAGAGTATTAAACAGAGTTTATCCTGCTTTTGCTGGAGTAACTGTCTGCTGTCAAGGGAAGGTTTTGCAGCATTGCTGTGAGGATTTGATTGCATTCAACAACAAGATAATTAATGAGGTCAGGATGCTGGATGATCACCACCACCACCTCATCCCCAACTCATCCCAAAAGTACTGAAAGAAGCAGAGAACACATGTCCACTGCTCCACAGGTCAATGCTGAGTGTCTTTATACCCCTCTAGCCCACACCTGGCATTAGACATGGTGCCAATAGGTTCATGTTTATCTGCTCTTTAGAGTCCTATTGTATTGGCAGTACTTCTCATTAGACAAGCTGTTTGTGTATTTGTACATCCGTGACAACTAAAAGTGGCTGAAAGCAATTTTAGAAGTGGTCTAAAAATCTAAGGTCTAAGGTCTCCATGGTGTTTTTGCTAGCTGGCATTTGCAGTTCTTTAAAAGATTGAAAGTCTTCTCTAAAAAACCTTTTAGTGTTCATTATTGAAATAGAGGACTTTTAGGAGCCATTTGTGTTTTATAAAAAAAATCTTTGAAAGAGAGAGCAGAGCTCCACCAAAAACCTACTCAGGAGTACTTTGATGGTTTTAAAAGAGCATTTTTAAAAACATTTCTGGAGGCATTTTTAAGGGTTCTCTGGGTGCATCATTCTGAGGAAACCCTAAAATATATCTGTGGAAACTGTTGTGTTTATAATTTACATTAGGCCTCAGTTAGCTTTAATAACTATTTCATTTAAGGACTGTATTTTAAGAGGTTAAGATCACTTGTAAAGTGACATATCAGGCCTTGTTTACATTCATGTTGATCAGTTTGGCTAATAGCTCATAAAAGTCAAACATCCAGACTCTCAGATGATGATAATCTGTGATGGTGAGTTTGAGTAAAAGACTATAAACAGTATAAATAGTGAATCTCTCAGAGCTACAACTGTCACTAATATCAACACTCCTGAACCAGAGATAACATCAGAAGTGTCTGACCTGGACTGAGCAGAACCAGAACTGGACTGTCACTCAGTACAAAGTCCTCTTTTCAGATGAAAGTCACTTTTACATGTCATTAGTAAATCAGCTGCTAGAGTCTGGAGGAAGAGTGGAGAGACACACAATCCAAGTGTCTGAAGTCCAGTGTGCAGTTTCTGCAGTCTGTGATGCTTTGAGGTGTCATGTCATCTGCTGCTGTTGCTCCACTGTGTTTAGTCCAAAGTCAACACAGCATCTAGCAGCAGATTTTAGAGCACTTCATGCTTCCATCTGCTGACCAGCTTTATGGAGATGCTGGTTTACTTTTCCAGCAGCTGCTCACAGTGTCAACAACAACTACTGACCATCATATTACTGTGACTGACTGACCAGCTCATCAGCTGTAAACCACACTGATCATCATTAACACAAAAAATGTCACTTTACATGTAATGAATATAAATATAAATATATATGGCAGTTTACCTTTTAGAGTTAGTAATGAACAAAAGTGAACTTTTTCACCATATTGTATTGTTTATGTATGTCTGCACATTGTTGTCTACAGATGTTATAAAATCAAATATAACAGAAGTATCCAAATAATGGTAATTCATAAGATTTCCACCCTTACAGATAAAACTACAGGACATCAATAAATGCTGAAAAGGTCATCCAACCAATATGAGTCATATAATCTTGAGCAATAAATATGGATCCACATATTTAAGGAATGATTGTGGAAGACAATACAAAAAAAATTTGCTCTACAAAAAATGACATAAAAGAAAAAGAAAATGAATCAAAAATCGGACAGGGCACAGATGTTGTTACACACTCTGATTGTACAGTAGTTCTATGTTCTGGAGTGTTGCCATGGTAACGGTGCGCGCCTGTGTTTAGTCTACATTGTATAAAGATGGACAAATATAACTCAGTGAGATGCTCATAAAAGCTCCACATTTAAACGACTGTAGAGGATCTCAGGGGTCAGACCTCATTATCTTTTGAGTACAGTGTGTTACCAGTCAAAAGAAGTGGACAGTGCTACAGGAGAGGGGATGTAAACTTTAAAACAACTAATAACTACAGTTCAGCCAAAGTGTACTCAGTTAAGAATGTGTCCTGCTTTGTTTTGTTGCTGGTGCAGGACTATGACAGCCTACAGAGCTGGACATGCACATATTTTCCATATACACTTGTCCCCTGGATTATAAAGTGGCATTAAAGCTTAGCGATCATTTCAGAAAGAGATATGTTTCACTTTTTTTGCCCCTATTAGTACATAAACCCAGGAATGACTTCACATCAGCATAAACTATTGGTCCAATTGTGGACATCCCGTCCAATGCAAGCATTCATTGGACACAGATGTGCAAATACACACACACAGCTTGTCTAGGCTCTGTAGAGAAGTACTGCCAATAGAATGTGCCTATTAACATGAAACTATTGGCATTCTACTTAAATGCATTTGTATTTATTTATGTTTACATGCAGTTCAGTGTTTTGTAGATAAAAATGTACCAATCAGGGCTTAACAACAAACATATATTACATTGTTAAAGCCAAACCTTAACTAAAACTGTACTGACAGCAGCTGGAAACAGTCCATTTTTTGTATGAATGCCCAGATAATCATATGTAATTACTACGACAAGTTAACAAGTTAGGAACCAAGTTTCACTGCTGGTATGCTGCCAGGCCTAATGAAAAACACATCAGTATTATAGTTATGAACTGAAAACAGCACCAAAGGTCAACACAGCAAATATAACTTTTGCTACAACACTCTGTAGACCAGGGGTGCTGGAGATCATCCAGGAACTACTTGCCATGACTGAATTATGAACCATTTGTTTTTATACAGTAGCTCATTTTGGTTGAATATCATTGTTTTTTGCTCCAAAACAAAGACAAAATGATGATTTGGATTGTTATCAGCAAGTTCAAAAGCCAGGATCTGTCAGGATATGGGGGTTTTGTCAGTGCTCTTGGTAAAGGTCATTTACACAACAAATCAATTCTGAAATTTTAGAGCAACATATGCTGATTTTTACAGGGGCGTTCATGCATTTCTCAACAAGACAATACAAAACCACATGCTGCACACATTGTAAAGGCAAGGCTGCAGAAATATGGTACAAGTGCTAGACCTGTCCCAATAGAGAATTTTGAAACAAAAAAAATGCTACAACATCAACCCTGTACCTTTACAAACCTTAGGACATGATTGCAGGAAGAATGGTACAAAAGAAACTCTTCAATTTTGCTCATATTTTAATTCCAGAAAAGGTAAATTGTAATAATTTTACAATCTTTACATGTAATGCAACATATTTCAAACCTTTTTGCTTTAATTGTTGATCAGTTTGACTTGCAGCTCAAATCAGAAATCGAGAATCTCAAATTATTTGAATATTTAATTTCAAGATTGAGTAAATGACTATGAACAGTACTGACATTAAAACAAAAAGGTTTGTAAAGTCACATGTAATGAAGATAAAATATATGACAGTCTACATTTTTAAATCAAGTTCTAAACACAAATGAACAATTTAATGATATTTACATTTTTGGGAATATAATCCTAAAACATAAATAAAAAAATAAATTAATAAATTAATAAACTTTACTTTTATTGTAATATGCGGAAAAAAAATGAATGAATGAATGAATGTTCATTCATTAATACATGAATCATTCATGAATAAATAAATATTTAAATAAATAAAATTAAATCAATTTAATAACTCTTCTGATATTAGCTGTGTCAAGATGTCTGGTTCCATTGCATATTAATGACATAAATAGCAATGCTTGAGTACACAGTTGTTGTTTTCAAATGTATATATATATATATATATATATATATATACACATGTGTGTGTGTGTGTGTGTGTGTGTGTGTTCGTATATATATATATATATATATATATATATATATATATCATATTTGTTATGACAGCAGCAATATTTTTCTTCAAACAGCCTTAAGCAAGGGTTTACATCAACATTTCACAATATGGTTTGGCTGATGGGGAAACATATGGCAATTTGCATTCATTTTATTGATTCTGTCACTTAGCCATTGATTTATCACTTCAAAGCTTTTCAACACAAAGTATATATATATATATATATATATATATATATATATATATATATATATATATATATATATATATAAAACTATAGGCTGCAATTTTGTTTGAATTCCTCATAGGCTGGTTCTGATGAAGTGAGATTTCCATCCATTTAAGCTATTACAATAATTTCATCATTAGTGCTGAAGTACTCATTCAAGTCTGGAAATAGTTATATAATTGCCCACCAGGTGGTCCAAAATGAAAATACACAGAGCATTTCAAAGTGTTTCTAACATAAAGAGAAAAAAACTATGAACATAAGGGAAACCGCCATAGCCTGAGCAGAAGTGATGTAGAAAGCTTTCACTGAGTCTAGCTGGGCAAAAACAGAGCTAATCTATAGGTCCCATCTGAGCTCAGGGTCACAGTGTTTAACTGGAGCATCATGAGATAAACATGCTTCTGTATTGTCTTTTTCAGCAATTTGTGCGTCAACACTTATTTTACTAACGAAAAGCACAGCTAGTAAAGAAATACTCCAGCATTCTTCATCTTTACCTCCATCTGACACATCTGTAAGGTCAATCACCGTGAACAACAATTTAATATTTCATAGAAAAGAACAGAAAAGCAGTTAACTCAAAACACATCTATGGAAACTGTTAAAGAACATGGAGTGAAAGTGACATGAGTTTTATATAATGATAATTATCTTGAGATAAGTAATTAGAGAAGATAAAAAAGGATTTTTTTTCTCACATTAGTTACAGTACCAGACAAAAGTTTTATTTTGTTCTACACTGTAAATAAACACTGAAGTCATCCAGACTCAGACATAGTGAATCATGTAGTAAACTTAAAAATGTTAAACAAACCAAAACATGTTTTAGATTTTACTTCAAAGTAGACACACAACTGATGTCTCAAAAACATTAAGAGGCAAGAAATGCAAGTCATGACCTCTTGACAAGACACAGCTGTTAACTGAAAGCCATTCCAGGTGACTACCTCATAAAGCTGACTGAGAAAATGCCAAGAAAGCTGCATCTAAGCGAGAGGTGCCTACTGTGAAGAATGTCAACTATAAACATGTTCTGGTCTGTTTACTTGTTTGTTTACTAAATAATTACAGATGTGTTTATTCATAGTTTAGACTTTAGTATTAATCTACAATGCAGAACATTTTTAAATAAACAATTTTTTAATAAACAATCAATGAATGTCCAGAAGGTGTGTCCAAACTTTTGACTGGTACTGTATCTTGAGATAACTTTCTCAGTATAATTTACCTGTGAAAATGATATGTATCAAATTTGACAGATATTAATTTCACAGATATTATAATTTTTTCTATCTTAGTTATCTTAAAATGACTGTAAATAAACCAATGTAGTAGTAATAGTTGTAGGACATTCCAGTCATCTTTGTGCATGTTTACATAAGCATCTGCAATTTCTGTAATGAGTTATAAACCGATGTTAATTCTCCAGAGGCTTTTAGCTGTTATGCAATCAAATGTCAAATCAATATTACAGCAAAAACATATTCAAGCTATATGTAATTATATATGTAATATGTGGGCTAACAACCATCTCACCGAGGAGGCAATGAGGCACTTCTACATACATGCTAGGAGCCATCTTTACGATGCTAGGCAAGTAATTACTGACACAAGCCATCCAGCAATAAAGTGCTCCATCTGAGATTAGCATGTAATTGGCGATAATGTCAAAGTTACCACGGGACACAGACGTCTGCTTGGGGAAGGAAGGTAAATGAAGCATTAACTGCTATAAAAATCACACCTGTGAAGAGCACATTTCAGCAGAGCACCTTTAAGAGTGAGTTTCTATATCTAATCGTCCTATACGTAGCTGTCTATCACGATGGGAAACGTTAATAGGATTATATACAGTGTACATCGCCTGATGTAAGATTGTTTTGCGTGTATCTCATCACTCAGCAAACCACACATGTTTTCTCAAAGTCTTAAAACGCATCCGATGTTTATGCTGCTTGCAGATCTGGTTAGCGGATGTATGTTAAGGTCAAGGTTGAGAGAAGGAAACTGTCGAGAATGAAAATTAATTTCTCTGCCATATCTCCTGTGTATCATTTCAGTCCAAATCGAAAGGTTTCCCCAGTCGACCTTGTAGTGTTCTGCCATGAATTGAATTACAGTTAATCATCAAATCATGGGGAAAAGAAGCAGGTCAGGGGATGGGGATGTGGATAAAAAGGTTGAACATACCTAAGGGATATTAGAGAAGGAAGGAGAAAGAGGAGCAAGATGAAACATATACATCTACGAGTGTTATACACTGATTAGCCATAACATTAACAGCATCTCCTGATTTCTACACTCATTGTCCATTTTAGCTCCATTGACCATACAGATGCACTACTGTAGCCCATCTGTTTCTCTGTATACTTTAATAGCATTTTTTCACCTGTTCTTCAATGATCAGGACCCCACAGAGCAGATATTATATGAGTGGTGGATCATTCTCAGCACTACAGTGACACTGATGTGGTGGTGGTGTGTTAGTGTGTGTTATAGTGGATCAGACACAGCAGAGCTGCTGAAGTTTTTAAACATCTCAGTGTCACTACTGGAGGGAACCAACCAAAATATCTGACCAATAGTGTAATGTGAGCAGCAGTGAAGGACTAGAGGATCAACACACACTGTGCAGCAACAGATGAGCTGCTGTCTCTGACTTTACATCTACAAGGTGGACTCCTCACGAAAGGGATGAAACAAAAGGGGGGAGTGGTATGAAAGCTGAAACCCTCTTCTTTCTACACAAGTTGTTTCTGACTATTTTGAGTTGTAAACTCAACATTCTGCTTTAAATAAACCATGTGCCATATCTTCAGTAACTAATGTTTAAATCCCAAACAAATAAAACTTTTCTGCGCTGCTGAACAGCTCCCTCATGTGGTACGATGAACCTACACAATGTCCCTTTGGTGCTATGCAGCCTGAAATAAATTGATCTCTGGGACTGAAAATCTAAAAGATTTTAGTATTTATGGGTAAATTGTAAGCATGTGCTTTATATTTCAAATAATAAACAACATTTTCTGATCACTTGAAGGGTTCTTTTACAAAAACATTGCATATTTATTTCATGTTGTTACGATTTAAAAAAACTAATTTTTTGCCTGTGGTCTCCATTTCCTCACTATGTCCCTCACAGTGGAAACTCAGAGCTGAAATCTCTGAGAAAGCTTTTTGCTTCCTTCCCCTAAACCAATCTTTGTTTTCAGGTCATTTGAGAGTTGTTTTGAGGCTCCCATGTTGCCACTCTTCAGAGAAGATGCAAAGAGGAGAACAACTTGTAATTGGTCACCTTAACCCTTTCTCATAATTTGATTCACCTGTGTATGAAGGTCAAGGGTCAATGAGCTTACAAAACAAATTTTGTGTTCCAATAATTAGTGCTTCAAATCAGTAAAATGACAAGGGTGCCCAAATTTATGCACCTGCCTAATTTTGTTTAAATATTTATTGCACAATTTCTGTAAATCCTATAAATTTAATTTCACTTCTCAAATATCACTGTGTTCATCTTCTATATGATATATTTAACTGATCACCTCTCTGTAATTGCTAATTTAATAGAATGAATAACAACTAATGCAACAGCTGAATTTCTGGGGTTCAGCGTTGTTGGTACTATATTTGACAGTTACCTTCACAAGAGTTCTTAAAGAACTTTTTTGTAAGGAGCCTACAGGAAAAGTATGTATCTTGTACTTCTGGATCATTTCTATGAGTCCTATTTTTACAGATAATAGAATATGAACAATATAAACCCCCCAAGAAAGGTAACAAGGCTTTGATATGACCACAATGATATTATATATAATCACAAGCTCAGCCTGTACCTTGGAAAATAGCGCTGATAAGCTAGCCTATATGCTCAGAGATAATAAGACTGTGGGAGTTGTTTCACTGTACAATAGAGTATCACAAAAGAATGCAGTCCTTTCCCCCTTAGATAGCACAGAAATAATGCAATTGAAAGTATATTACAGATTTACATAACCTCATCCATCCCCATTAATAATCCTACCCACATCATCAGTCATGTATCAGCCATGCCTCCAACCAGTACAGAAATAATGTTGTTCCTTCTAAGGGAAGCACTTTGCTGACCTTGCCGTAATTGTATTGTTCATCATTGGCTCTCGTTGAATATGACTCTGGATAACTCCAGTATCAATATTCATTCCTGCCTCCGAGTCAACTAGTTCAACTATTGGAGTTTAATGTTATAGAGAAGACCACTTACACCCCCTCAGCGTTTCCCTGGAAATGACCCGCCTTGATAAAATGCTCTGCTCCTTCCAGGCCTCATAACCTCATGATAATCTTTTTTTATGACCGCTTTAAAGAGAGGACTCCGAAACCATTTATAACCTCACAATTCATAAAAGAAATTCACCACATGAGCTTCAGTGTGGAGATTTCAGAATCACAGCAGAGAACAGGAAGGATGAAATTTAGCTCCTCTTGCTCAGTCTTGTAGGACTCTTCAGATCAAGTAATAACCATGTGTAAATCACTGACCCATTAAAAAGTATAATTCAATAATTATATAGACTGTTCAGTAGGCATACATTGTCCTTGTGATATTAATGTATCACTCATAATGGTCATAATGGAGTAACAAGGTTTTCCTGTAACAAAGTATTAAAGACACACAATAGTAACTATACACTCTGCATAATAACACTGATCAATGAAACTTCCTGTCAAAAACATCCCATAAAACTAAAGAAGAGTGAGACACAAGTTAACCTCACCAAGTTAGACAGGATTTTAAACTTTGTCCAAAAAGACTTAGAGCTACAAATTAGAGATATGTTTATACAGCATCATAGAAGTCTGAATACATTGGCAGCTCAGTGGTTTGGTGGTTAGCACATTCACCTCTCAGTGTTGAGGTCTTGGGTTCAAGTCAGTATCTGGGTGGAGTTTCCATGTTCTCCCCGTGTCTAAGTGGGTTTCCTCCCACAGTCCAAAAACATGGAGATCAGGTGAATTGGCTACTCTAATGACCCTGGTGTGTGTGAATGAATGTGTATGTATGTTTGTGTATGAATGTATGTATGTTTGCCCAGATATGGTTGACAATCTGACCTGGGTGATCCCCCTAATGCTCGATGCAGTCCTCCAGGTGGACGGTCACTTCTGGTTGAGGGTACACTCTGCGTGATTGGCTGCCACTTCTCACTGGTGTGTGTGGTTGAGTTCTAAGTGTGTAAATGGGTTGTGTTAATTGTAAAGCCTCGTTGGGTTTGAGAAAGGCACAATATAAGTGTAACATTTATTCATTCAGTCATAAAAGTAAACAACACAGTCTTTGGGGTCATCACATTGGGGCATCCCAAAGGAGACAAATGTAGACGTCGGTCCCAACAAACACTTTATTATGATTTTGCAGACAATACTGAGGCTCTTAAACAAAGCAAACACTAGTGTGGTGAACATTTTAAGAGAGACAATACTGATATGAATGAGCATCTACACCAGCAATTACTGACTAAGGACTAGAGACATAAGGAAGCTTAAATATCAAACTTAATCAAAGGGGGAATGGACAAGTGGGGCTGAGGGATCAGACGAGGTGCAGAATATTAACCAGAGAGGACAATGTGAACAGATTGGGGACACAGACACATGATGTGATAGACAGGTGGCAACAGAACACACATGGAACATGGCAGATGAACATGGCAGTGCCATGGGCGGCATGGTGGCTTAGTGGTTAGCACATTCGCCTATTAGTTCGTCCAAATCTAAATGGATTGTCAAACTGCTTGTTTTCAGAGCTAGGCTGCCGACAAATAATCAACAGGATTGTTTTCATAATTTGTGGACAGGTGGTGGAGGGACTCTGGAGGGATCCTAACTCTGGAGGGATGCAGAAAAGTAAGGGGAGTAATGACAATATTTCCAGGATATAATGAGTAAAGTAATCCCATTACAATTTAACAGAAGTAATTACTCATTTATAATGGATAACTTTTTCCAGAAAAAACCCACACAATTGTGTGACATAGCAATCACCTGTCCACACTGAAACATGCACCTATCACCCAATTAGTTACACAATAGCAACCAGCTAGTAACAACTTGAAGTAGCAACTTCATAGCAACTACATTGGTTACCATAACAACAACCTGTGGTACCATAGCAACCACTTAGAAACTTCATAATAACCAACTGAGATACTATAGCAATGACCTGGGGTACCATAGCAACCGCTTGAAAACTTCATAGCAACTACCTGGGAAACCATAGCAACCAACTGGGATACTATAGCAATGACCAGGGGTACCATAGCAACCACTTAAAAACTTCATAGCAACCACCTTAATACCATATCAATCACAATGCAACATCGTAGCAACCACCTAGCAAAAACAGTTGTGCCTTATTGATCAAATGCCAAACAGGCCTAGCAGGTGTCTGGAAGTGGGAGCCACTTTAGCTGTGCAACTAAAGTTTCCTTCAGGAAATGCACTTCTCTAGTTTATCGTCTGTTATTAGTTAATGAAAGATGACAATATTTGATAAATGTTTACTTAGACTTTTATGGCAGCACTTTTCATTTCATTTATTTATTTATTTATTTTTCAAAAAGGAAAAGTGTGTTTTCTTGTCTGGAGTTAAAGTAAAGCTTTCTGCTGGAGAGCAATTCCACTACCATACAGCTACATGAATTATATATAATGACCTAAAATGCTAGTTAAAATTGTAGGGGGTCGTGTCTGGAGGGTGTCATCATGAAGGGTACATTTTTGTTGGTATGCATGCTAAGCTAAGTGCAAGGTGGATAACAAGGTGGAAAACATGGCTATAATATAGTTTCAGCTGGAGAGCAAAAGACGTCGCCTCACCTTGCCTCGCCATCTGCTGAAAAGCCATATGCCATGTGTGAGGCTTATTGGTAAACATGCTGACATCAGAGCTGCTGTTAGGCTTACTAAAGAAGTACTGCTTTCACTGATAATCTTCCCATAAAATTTGTCTAGACAGTAAATTCATAGGCTAATGAAGAAGGTTATTCTGAGGAGTCTAAGCTGCAGTATAACTTTAATGGGGTAATCTATTATAAATATCTATAAAATAGTCATCTCTGATGCATCAAGAAGAGTATTCTAAAAACAAAAAGGACAACAAATACAAATACATTATTTAGGGTTTATTTATTTTGGTTTCTTATTGATGTGATGAAGCTCACATTGGTTTCAACAAATAATTTAACCTTAATCCTAGCCTAAAACTTTAACCTATCACAAACTCCATATCCTACCTGAACTTTAACCTTAAACATATACCTTAACCCCAAACCAAACTCTAAAGCCAAGTCCTATAACTCTAAGCTTACACTTAACCTCAGCCTAAAACTTCAACTTTAACACCAAACCTAGACCAAACACTCATTCTGACCCTACACTTAATCTCAGCCTAAACCTAGACTTTATCCTGAAACCTAACCCTAATACTCAGTCTAATATGAACACCAGCCTAAAACCTAAACCATAACCCCAAACCTAAACTTTAACATTTAGTAACTTTACATTTAATCTCAGCGTAAACCTAAACCTTAATCTCAAACCTAAGTCTAACACTCACTCTAACCATGCACTTTACATCAGCCTAAAATCTAAACCTTAACTCTAAACCTAACATGCACTCTAATCTAAACCTGGGCCTAAATTTAACAGTTATTCTAACCATACACTTAACCTCAGCATAAAAGCTAAGCCTTAAACCTAAACCAAACACTCATTCTAACCCTATATTTAATATTAGCTTAAGTTTAGACCTGAACATCAAATCTAAAGCTAAATCTAAAGCTAAAGTGCAACCTCAGTCAAAAATTTTAATCTTAACCTTAAATTTAAGTTACTCTAACCCTACACTTAACCTCATCATAAAATCTACGCCTTAACTCTAAACCTAACCCTAAAATCATTCTTTCACACTGAAGCCTGGGTACCTAATTCCCAGAGTAAGTGGCTCTTAGTCAGGAAAGAAAGTCTAGCATGAAAACAGCCTTAAAGTTTATGATCCATGTGAGTGCGGATTTCTTCTTCTTTTTTGAAAACCAAAAGCCTGAATTTGGTATCTGTACGATCTGCAGGCTGCAGTGGAGGCTAATTGGAAATCACATAGTGACTGCCAGCTTCTGTATGACAGCAGACCTTTTATGAACCCTCCTCGCTTCCCTGAGTGAAGAGAATTGATTAAAACCTTGACTCTCTGTGGCAAGAGGACAAAGTCTTATCAGCTTTTGTTATACTTGATTGTGTAAACAGATAGGACACTGCTGGTGTCCTGCTGAGGAAAATGAGAAGACCGGCATGGTTTAGTCTTCCGTAAGAGACTAGGTACTGTATATTTAAACAAGCTATGATCTAAAGTACGTGTATCTCAATGACGTCCAATAATCTACTATGACTTTAAGGATGTTCAATTGGTGCAATGTAGCCTTAGATGTCTGCCTGGTCACCTCCATTACCTCCACATTAATATGTTCTAAATCGTCCAGCAGGGATAATTAGCTGGACAATTAGCAAGTAACTATAAGTGTCTTGAAAGCCATTATCTCACAATGCATTTCTTATCTTCACTGCTTTATGATCTTTAAAATCGTCTAATGGATCCCAGTTAACATAGCTTTCCATTACTTCCTCATCCTTCAAAACTGGGGTCTCCAATCGCTTGGCTTCAGTGTTGTCACTATGGGCTCAAGCTGCTGGTATATATTTACATTCTGCACAGGACAGATGGCCAGGCCAACACCTATAATCAAGGCCAGAAAGTCGAATGGATGATTGATTTCCAATAGCCAAATGTAAACAAGATCACCCAGGCAGAAATATGCAAGTTTACAGAATTTGACCTTTCCTACACTCTCTACAATAAAGGTTCTTACATGGTTCTTGTCCTGGATATATGGATCTAGGACAACTTTTAAATCTTTTAGAGCTTTTACAGTATGTCCTCCAAGATACAATGTAAGTGGACTCATAAAGGTACAACATGTTCCTATAAGGCCAATTGTAGGTTGAAAACGTTGAAAATTAGCATGTTTGTATCTTTTCAAAACTATTTTAACCTCTTAAACATCCTGGACATGGCAGGTCCAGCATCAGTTCCTTCCATTCAGAGCTTCATTTCAATCTTCATTTCTTTGATACACACAAAAGAGAAGAGTCGTATGAAACTCTTCTTTCTGCTCAAATTGTTCATTGCTCACTATTTTGAGCTGGTAATTAAAGATGTTGCTTCAAAAAGACCATGTGTCATATATTCCGTTGCAATAAGTGTTGATGTTTGGGAACTGAGCTCTTGGTTTCTGTCCTGCTAAGGGGAACTTCCTTGTGGCACTAATCTGAGTAAGATGAACCTAAATTATGTCCCTTCAGTGCTGTGCAAGCACTGCAACAAAATTTTAAAAGGTTCTATATTTAGAACCAGACATGGGAACAAGTCACTAAGTTAACAAGTAACAAGTAAGTCCCAAGTCTTGACAATCAAGTCCCGAGTCAATACAAGCGAGTCCCTAGTCAAGTACCAGGTCAACACAATCAAGTCCCAAGTCAAGTCCCAAGTCTTAAACTTCGAGTCCTAGTCAAATCACCAGATGTAACGTCATTTCAATATTGAACACATTTATTTAACTTATTTATTAAATATTATGTAATGTTTAACATTTTCTCCAGATCCCATTCCAATCAATCATCTAATACTAGTAAGTCTACCCCAATGCTCTTCACACTCAGTTGTTCACTGTCATTTAACTCCTTGTAAAAACACATACAGTGGTAACCCTACTTACGAGTTTAATCCATGCAGGAGCCGAGCTCGTTAGCTGGTTTGCTCGTTAGCTGGATGCATTTTCCCCATAAGAATACATGTAAAACTGATTAATCTGTCTCAGCCGGCCAATATACAGTATACTTTAATATGCTAAATAATGTGTTTATATGTTTTTTTTTAAATAAACGAGACGATGAAGACGCTCGTGTAGGCTGGCCACTAAGGAGAGGGAGACCAACGGTGCTCATGTAGGCTGGTGGCTAAGGAGGACGGGTGTAAGTGTATGGCATGGTTACACTTATCATATGAAAAGTAAAAGTAAAATGTATCTAACTTTCTTGTTCAGTACCTTTTGCTGTCTTTGTGTCGCTTTCACTAGCACTTTCACTTTCACTGGACAGCGGTCAAAGGTAATGACTGACCTCTTCTTCTACGGTAGCATCTAGGGGATGCTACGACTGCCGCGCCCTTAGCGGTTGGCATAATTGAACAAATTTACGCTACTCGTTACTTGGAATTTTACATGTTACCTGGAACAAAAATATTCCGAGATCTCAACTTGTTACCTGGAATACTCGTTACTAGGAATGCACGTAGGGTTACCACTGTACACTCAAAATGTCTGTGACTATAACTGTGGGGTTAAAACCATAAGGAGTTAAAAGGTAGTAGAGAAAAGGGGATGTTTTAAATGCAAAAACTACTACTACTAATAAAAATAATAATGCTAACAATAATATCTGTGATTGGACGCTCTAGATTTTAGGCTGGTGTCATGACAAACGTTTCAGCACTATTTAATCTAAAATGATCCAGTTATGTGATTCAGTTTTACTTATTCATTATGTTTAAATGTGGGTTTCAAGTCTTATCAAGTCTTAAATCTCAAGTCCAAGTCAGTAAAGGTAGAATCTAAGCCAAGTCTCAAGTCTTTAGTGATGTTGTAGAGTCAAGTCACAAGTCATCAGTTTGGTGACTCGAGTCGGACTTGAGTCCACGTCATGTGACTCGAGTCCACACGTCTGTTTAGAACCTTTTATTTCATCTAGTAGCTGTATAAAAAGACAAAAATTGTGCTGGAGTCAGTACAGCTTCCCATCAGTTAATTACAGAACAATCTGCTACAATTATGTTCCCCAATTTCAAATCAAATCAGTTTATTTGTCACATACACAGTAATCACGGTAATACTGACAGTGAAACCCTTTGATGAGTACAAGCATCTGGGTGGGGGAGGGGGGATATCTAGAGAATATAAAATAAGATAAAAGGACATTAAGAATGATATATAAGAAAAAGAAAGAGATAATGAAGAATAGATTCTCGTGCAGATAATGTCTGGAAGGCCTGCGGGAAGAAGCTTCTCCTCATCCTCACTGGGTCTTCAGGACACGAAAACACCTCCCTGAGGGCAGCACAGAGAAGAGTCCATTGTTGGGATGGCTATGGTCCATCAGTACGTTTTTGGTCTTGGTCCTGCATTGCTTGCTTAAGCCCCTTAAGTAACACCACTCCAGCAAAACAGAAGGTACTGAACCAGTAAGAGACAACATCAGAAGTGTCTTACCTGGACTGAGCAGAACCAGAACTGGACTGTTACTCAGTACAAAGTCCTCTTTTCAGATGAAAGTCACTTTTACATGTCATTAGTAAATCAGCTGCTAGAGTCTGGAGGAAGAGTGGAGAGACACACAATCCAAGTGTCTGAAGTCCAGTGTGCAGTTTCTGCAGTCTGTGATGCTTTGAGGTGTCATGTCATCTGCTGCTGTTGCTCCACTGTGTTTAGTCCAAAGTCAACACAGCATCTAGCAGCAGATTTTAGAGCACTTCATGCTTCCATCTGCTGACCAGCTTTATGGAGATGCTGATTTACTTTTCCAGCAGGTCTTAATATGCCATGAATATAAAATATGACAGTTTGTCTTTTTGAATAAAATTATGAGCAAAAAAAACTTTTTTTCCACGATATTCTTTTTTTTATATGCCTGTAAATTTTCATTGAATCATCACTCCTTGTCTTTTACTCGAAGATGTAAAAAGAGAGAACAGATGGAGAGCATAAAAAGATACATTTATAATACTGTATCATCTTAAGTGTATACAGCAGCCTGGATATTTATTCACTGGCTTTCAGATAAGGAAGCAGGCTTTAAGAGAAGTGAGAGAATTCACAGCATCTAGAACAGGTAGGGAGCTAAACTATTCACTGAATTTTACATTTACTGCATAACACACCTGCTCCATTAATCACACAAACGCTCGAATTTTGATCCGATCTTCCGTTCGCCAGACGCTAACGAGCACTTTTCGGCTGTGTGAGGCAGCAGACCTTGTCCCTGTGATTTATTTAGGAACTGCAGGCAGCTCAACAGGCTCTACCAAGCCGTGTAGGTTCCTAATGTATCAGAAACATCTGCTTAGCGGCCTCATCTATTGCCAGCACCTACAGATTGTGAAGCTATCAGGCTGGTGCCAAAAGCTGTTGCTCGTTTTTAGGAGGGATGGCTGATTTGGAGATAGAATTGGAATATTTCTGCAGAGGACTCTCTAGAGAGACGGTGGCTGGTTCATTAATAAAGAGTGCCACTGGCCAGTGCTCTAATGAGTACTAGCACGCTTTATTCCAAACCACTCAGTACTTTAATTGCAGGCCCCAAAAACACTTCATTTTCAATCACTATTACTGTCTGCCTCTTAACTTCTCATTCCACAGCTACCTGGACACTCTTCTCAGGCTCCTGACAGCATGTGCAGTGCAACTAGCATGACCTTCATCTAAATGCATTAAAATGTACTCAAGTCTCAATAAGATTAGGAATAATGACTAGCAAGGATTGCTGGAGCACTTTATTTGAATAGGCCAGATGCATTGTAGATGCTAACCTTGCTTTTAATAAAGTCAGCATAATTGTCAGCACCTGACCCTAACTTTAACCTTAACCTCAACCCTAAACCTAGACCTAGCCATGCCTCCAAACTCCAATGCTGGTCTTAAATCAAACCATGACCCCTAGCCTTAACCTCAACCCAAATCGAACAGCTAACCCTAACCCTGGTCCATGTTTATGTGCCTGGGGTTTATGGATCTGGTCTTGAACAAGACACCTAACCCCCATCAGCTCCTTGGGCATTGGTGATAGGGCTGCCTACTGTTTTCACAGCCTAGTGTGATCACTAGTGTGTGGGTTTCTCTGCACAATGGGTTCATTATGGAGGTCAAATTCCATTTTGTGTAATCACATTGACAAAATGTTGAATCCAAATTCTAAATAACTTTTCATACCGGTAGTCTGTTTTTCTTGTCCAAATCAGAGCGAGTTCATTTAACTTGGAGCGGTTCCCCTGCTATTTGGTTTTTGTTTTCACACAAGCACAAACCTAAATGTACCAAAATGCGTCCCAACAGACCACGTGAACACGTTTTCTCCTCTGATTGGTCAGAGCTGTCTGGCGCGGGAGCAGGAAAGTAAACACTACAGCAGGAGCAGTAAGAGCTAAAACTGTCACTGTGCTGTTGCTGTTTCTGTGCACCGTTCATCTGCTGCCTCGCATCACTCTCCTGTCTCGAGTCACAGCTCCACTCCGTTGTTTAACTGTATTGAGAGCCCTAATGTGACACAGCGCCACGACAGTCTATGCGGTTGGTTAGTGACGCGCGACAGCTGCAACAACAATACAGTTTTAGCGCTAACCGGCTCTCCATTTAGCTCAAACTTGTGGAGTTACACCATAGTTGGGTCGGATCAAGGTCGGATCACGTTCTCACCGCAAGCGAACCGCACCCGAATTAGTTTGGGAATGGACCGAGACCACCTCCTCTCGCTGGTTTCGGTACGGTTCGTTTGATCCGCACCCGAGTTCGATTACTGTTTTCACACCAGACGAAATGAACTGGACCAAATAGTGTCGGTGTGAAAACGCCCTAAAGAAACCTATAACTACATCACTGAGTTCCATCAAGCACCATCCTCAAGCAAAACATTTGAAGTTCCTCGCAGAACCACCCTTTGCAAAAGGGTTCCTGCTACACTGGCAAGCTGAGGAACCTCAGCATTGGAACCATCTTTATACAAAGTGTTGTTTGCATACAAATTCTGCTATGCCATTGACTACAATGACCAGATTAATAAAATAAGCCAATATATCATTAAAAACCCAGTGTTTTTATTTTTGGAGATAAACAGGGGCCGTTGCAGTTTGTAGTATTGTGATCCTGGTAACTGATGTTCTGTAATAAACTATGGTAAAGACTAACTGATAAAATTGCATTAACCCATTTGTGCAGTGAAACACACACACACACACACACACACACACACTAGGCTATGAGAATTTGTGCCTGAAGCGGTGGGCAGCACATATCCACCGGCGCCCGGGGAGCAGTTAAGGGGTTAGGTGCCTTGCTCAAGGGCACTTCAGTCATGTCCTGTCTGGGGATCAAACCAGCGACCTTCTGGTCACAAGACCAGATCCTTACCACTAGGCCATGGCTGCCCCCTGAACCTACCAAGATCTTGTATCTGTACCTCTGTTTTAAACGCTGAGTTATCTCTTGTACTGAGAAGATGTTTTGTAGTGATGTTGTGAAATTAATGCTAGTTTTGGGTTGAGTTTTTTACAGCAGTATTGTCTAAAACTAGGCGAGCATGTAGTAGAAATGGTTAGTTGATAGCAGCAGTCAGTCCCCTCTGTTGGCTAAAACAGAGTGTGTAATGTCTGTTAGTCTTCTTTGTCTTTTTAAGACTTTGATGGATTTAAAATAAAAAAAATTGGGACATTTACAGGTATAGCTTCAGCATGAAAGGTCAATTTTACCTGTTTTTGGTGGCCTGTACCCTGTGTGGTCACTCTAGCATTGACTTTGCATACTAATAGTTCTGACATGATACTTTTAAAGCCAGAAACAACTAACTTTGTAGAAGCTGATTTGTAGTGAATGCTATGAATGACTTTGTGAGCACATATTGTGGTCAATAATACTTTTTCCACACACTTAGAACTGGCTGTAAGTGCTTGTCTCAGGGGTGGCAACAGTAGCACTAGTACAATATCACTCCATGCAATGGCAATACAATTGTATCCCTGTCACGGAAAGGCAGGCCTCCATATTAAAGATATGTATATGGAAAATGACATCAGCAATTCAAGGTTATTATAGCTGTTGAGTGAAACCATGCTAACATAAGTAACAGCCGCCTTGGTTGTCACAATCCTCAAAGGCAATTCTATCTGAAAACCTTTTGTTGTACAATAATATGTTTTCTTAAATCTTCAGTCCTGGGTGATGGGTTTTTTTGGTATTCAGCACAGCTGCTGAGAGGACCAAACACAATGGCACTCAGGGACAGTTTCAATCAAAAAGACAATGCTGTGTCACTACAGTGCATGAAGGCAAACTTAACAAGGGATGGTGAGCTTTCACAAAGAATAATGCCGCGACGTCTGGAGAGAAAGAGGAGAAAATGCAACCCAGCAGCAGCCTCATACAGTATGCACAGTATGTTCTTCATATTTCTTTCTAGAAGAAGCAACACATTGGCATTTAATCACAAATTCTGGGTGGCAGAGTCATCGGTGAAGCTGGGCGAAGTCCTGATGGGTGTCATTTATTTTTTTTTCTTTCCCTGTGACGCATTCCACAGCCGTGCCACTTGTCTTTGGCCCAGGCTCAAGGTATCAGTCTCCTTTGCCAAGATTTAATGGAATTTCTGCCGCCATCCACAGCAATCTATCCGGATCCAGATGGATTTGCTCATTTCATTAACGTTCGACTTGTTCCGAGGCCACCTTCAGGAAGGCCTGGAATTAGCACATGAATGATTGGAAAAGCCGAAATGCCAGCCATCTGGAGATTTGATAGAAGAGATTGATTGACCGACGGCAGGTTTTCATACATAAACATACATTTACCATCTCCCGAGCAAAATCAGCAAGACGCCATTATAATGCACAAGTGAAACATAATCACCGGCAGTTTAGGTGTATAAATTGGTCCAGACACTGCCATGAAGCATCTAGAATCATTTGATAAAACTATCGGTGTTGGCCGCACGCTGTGATCACCGAATCCCCTCTGAGATCACTTTACAGTCAAACATAAAAAATGAAAATGTGTTGTTGTATTTTATTCTCATTACCTGTTTTAATGTTGATCAGTATCACAGAAGTGAGAAATCCAGAATCTCAAATTATTAGAATATTTCATTCTGGACTGAGCAGAACCAGAACTGGACTGTTACTCAGTACAAAGTCCTCTTTTCAGATGAAAGTCACTTTTACATGTCATTAGTAAA
>BRDA01093917.1:1591-11710 GCA_036984385.1 Crenuchus spilurus | reverse complement strand
AGGACAGGAGGACGGGCGTACGTGTATGGCATGGTTACACTTATCATATGAAAAGTAAAAGTAAAATGTATCTAACTTTCTTGTTCACTACCTTTTGCTGTCTTTGTGTCACTTTCACTAGAACTTTCACTTTCACTGGACAGCGGTCAAAGGTAATGACTGACCTCTTCTTCTACGCTAGCATCTAGGGGATGCTACGACCGCAGCGCCCCTAGTGGTTGGCATACTTGAAATAATTTACGCTACTCGTTACTTGGAATTTTACTCGTTAACTGGAACAAAAATATTCCGAGATCTCGACTCGTTACCTGGAATACTCGTTACTATGGATGCTCGTAAGTAGGGTTACCACTGTATAAAGGAAAATGAAATGTTTTCATGATGTTAAGATTGTTTGATGTATGACTGTATGTCCTCTGAGACACACACGTTGAATTTAGAAGTAAATGTCATGCAGACCTGAGACCAATCTGTCAGTAAGATTTTGAGTTCCATTCAAAGTACACATTGTTAGAGGTTCTGTGTGCTGCTGAGGTCAAGACATGTCTCGACTGTAAATAGGAAGGTCAGATTTGGCTCTGTGAAAACAAACACACAGATAGAGGTATCTGGTCAGCTCAGCTGTGCTCGTGCACTGTTTATTCAGTGCTCAGATTGATCTGTTTCTTCTCTTTAATATGACTCTGACTGTTCTCTCAGTAAGATAACTCAGTGTGTGTAGCTTCAGATTGCAGCTTGGGGGTGTTTGAGGTTACTATGTTGATGTCATGATGCAATAATCTGACTTTTTGTTTTCCTTCTGAAGCAAAGCTATAAAATAAAGACTAAACTAGAACAAAGTGGACTATAGTATTTATCTGTATTGTCTGTAGTATTTAAAGATGTTAATGCCTTGCAGTCATGTGGTTTTATTCTGTTCACCACCATGTTGAGTACCAACAAAATCAATAGAGCAAAATCCGCACATGAACTTGGCAGAGCAAAAAGGATACTCAGAAAAAACGTCTTCAATTGGATACAACACGTATTTATTATCACCTGAGCTTTTTCTACCAATAGCCTCGTCGGATTCACTGTCAAACCTGTTATTTCATGATATTTACATATACTTAATGCATAACCCATTGCCTTATTCAGGACAAAGTTTGAAAGCCTTCAAAAGCACAAATATATACAAATACTTCACAGCAGGCTGGGTGATGGAGGCTAAAGTATGGCATCTAAAACAAAAGAAAATATTCCTTGTAGTAGTAGTGGTTTATTCAGGGTCATAAAAAACATTCATACATACATTGCAATACCAAAATAACAAAAGTGGAAAATATAGAAATAGATAAAAAATAGTTAATTAGCTAAGTAAATAATAAAAAATGACCAAATAGGTGTAGGCTGAAGTATTTTATTATTTACTAAGCCGCATAGCTAAGCTACATAGCTAAGCTACATGACTAAACACCACATCGAAATGTTGTCATAGCGTTTAGACTTCTAAAGAAAAGATGCTTCTAAATTGACATCCTAAAAGTAATTTAGCACAAATCTAAAATCACAGTCTGCTGAAATGTCTTATCAAACAGTTTGACTAGAATAAGCAAGTACATTCACACAGCAAATGAGCTAGCTCTCCAACTAGCTAACCTAATTAGCTTAGTTAACGCTAAATTAGTCGTTAAACAAGAATTACTCGCTGGAGATAAAAACTGCACTGCATTCGGTTGGTGTCCAGTTTGCCCAGTTGATCTTGGCAAGTCATTTTTCCCTCAGGTCTGTGTCTTTGGGAAGTCTATAAAATGATAATCCTTTATCTTCTTTCTTGTTGCCACACTCCATGGCACAGCATCAGACAGTAGGTACCCACTATGGCTGCAGCTGCATTTGTGACGTCAGATGCAACCCATGAATACTGCTTACTCTTTTTTTTATATACATAGAACTTTAACTCTTTCAGTACCTTTAATGCCTTCTGTCTGTCTGTCTGTCAATGTGTCTATCCATCAATCCATTAATCCCTCAATCTATCCATTGTTCCATCCATCAGTTCATCAGTCCATTTGTCATTTCATCCATTTATTTACCCATCCACCCACTCATCCATCCATCAATCAATCCGATTATTCCATGAATCCATTCATTCCTCAGTCTGCCCATTCATCCATTCATACATTCATTAATTTGTCTGTCTGTCTGCTTGTCAACCCATCCATCTATCTATCCCTCCACCCATCCATCTATCTATCCCTCCTCCCATCCTTCTATCTATCCCTCCACCCATCCTTCTATCTATCTATCTATCTATCTATCTATCTATCTATCTATCTATCTATCTATCTATCTATCTATCTATCTATCTATCTATCTACCATCAATCAGTTGTGTGTGTATATTTATTTTCTGTGTGTGAATATACTGTAAATGTTTATATTGTGTTAATTGAAAATTTATATATATATATTAGTATTTATGTATTTATAATTAGGAATGTGTGAATTCACAATTAGAGAAATAATGAGGGAAGTATGTTTAAGATAATTAATCTTAATTTTATTGTGTAAACTCTTTTGCTCACTTTAATTTACTGAATGTAATATATTGGAAAATAATGAAGTGTTTAATAATGAAGTGTTAAATGTGACCTGCATAATTAGAAAATGAACAGAAACTGCACTAAAACATCTAACTTACTAATTAATTTAGGCAAATTATAAATGTACATAAATAAGTTGTAGTTGACAAATGTAGGTGGTCTTTATTATTTTATCTTGATTATTCATTCACGTGGAATTCCAGTGAAACCATTTTGACTTGCAGACCCACTTGATGTGCTTCCCATGCAGTTTCAGCCAGAGATAAAATGTTGGTGGTTAAAAGGGAAAAGAAATCAATGGTTGAGTGAAGTTGTAGTACTCCAGGCCCCCGTCCTCTTTTACTACCCCCTCCCAAGGGCCCAATCCCATGTGTTGGTTTCAGTGATGTGACTGTCATACAGAGTAAAAGTCACACAGATATTGTTCTCATCACAGGATCAGCTCATATCACAGACACATCTGTCATCTGTCACATGTCACTCACACCAGCTTTAGAAAATAAAAGGATGATAAAAAAAAGACTTTCTGGGACATTATCTCACAGCTTCTCACAGTTTCTCACAGCTTCTCAGCACTGCAAGATCCATGTAGTTACTTTAACATTTTACATGATTTCTTCATGCAGCACTCGAGTGGTACAGTTTTTGCAGTGTTAGTGGATCTGAATTGTGATTTTGATCTTCATAATAAACTATACAGCTATTATCTTTCATTATCGGTCCAGTTCAGGGTCACTGTGAGTCTCCATACCTCTCTACTAAGAGCTGGACAGGGCCACTATTTTAGTCAAATGTAGGACAGGACAGTAATGTCACACACACACACACACACACACACACACACACACACACACACACACACACACACACTCACACCAAGGCTATTTAGAGCAACCAATTCATCTGATCTCCACCCATGTAACACCGAACATTAAACTAACGTTCTGGTATCGTCCTTGCAAGGTTCTGTTAAATGACAACATTCCTGGAATGTTCTTTGAAGGCTTTGACTAAAGTTTGAACAAACCTAGATATAAAGTTCCTAACGTTAGCCTAACGATGAACGAATGCTCCCTGTTTGTCACCTGACCCGGTGTATAATAATAATAACATTAAGGGAATGTTCAAAGAATGTTCTAGCCTAATGTTCACAACTAACGTTCTGATAACCAAGCTAGAACTCCACACCATAACGTTCTGTAAACGTTAGCATATCCTAAATGGAACGTTCTTGCAATGTTCTTTTGTTAGCTGGGCATTATACTGAACTGTGAAAGGAAACCAGAGACTCCAGAAGAAACCCACGCACAGGGAGAACCTGGAAACTCCACCCAGTCCAAATATCAGGACCATCCATCCATCCATCCATCCATCCATCCATCCATCCATCATCTTCCACTATACCAGTGGTTCAGACACAGGAAAGCTGCTGAAATTAGTATAGTCCACCAGGCTTGAGACCATCAGTGAAGGACTGGAGGATGACTAAAATGTGCTTTATACTTAAATGGTTCTTCTCTGTGATTGACAACTTCCTGCATATGGTTCTTTAAATACCCTTTTTGAGTTCTGTTTTGTCAAAAAGTAAGAGCACACAGTGACAAGAGCACATTTATTGGAAGCACTACCACAGAATAATCACTTTACCTTCCCTAAAGTACCAACCTAAGATCAAAAATGTTTTGTTATAAAAAACTCTTTCTAAACGAGGTCTGTCAAGAGCCCTTTTAAAGGCTCCATCCATCCATCCATCCATCCAATTATCAATCCATCAATCAGTCTGTCCGTCAGTCAGTCCATCCATCCATCCATTATATTATCAATCTGTCAATCAGTCTGTCAGTCAGTCAATCCATCCATCCATCCATCTACCAATCCACCCATTTCCATCCATCCAGCGATGCAGCTTTTTATTGTTCTTCCATCCATCCATCCATCCATCCATCCATCCATCCATCCATCCATCCACCCACCACCCTTCCCTCCATCAATCCATACATACATCCATCCAATTATCAATCCATCAATCAGTCTGTATGTCAGTCAATCCATCATCCATCCATTCAATTATCAATTCATCAATGTCTGTCAGTCAGTCAATCCATCCATCCATCCATCCATTCAATTATCAATCCATCAATCAGCCTGTCAGTCAGTCAATCTATCCATCCATACATTCAATTGTCAATCCATCAATCAGTCTGTCAGTCAATCCATCCATGCATCCATCTACCAATCCACCCATATCCATCCATCCAGCGATGAAGCCTTTTATTCTTCTTCCATCCATCCATCCACCCATTAACCCATCCACCCTTCCCTCCATCAATCCATCCACCCATCCATCCAATTATCAATGCATCAATGTCTGTCAGTCAGTCAATCCATCCATCCATCCACCCATTCAATTATCAATCCATCAATCAGTCTGTCAGTTAGTGAATCCATCCATCCATCCATCTACCAATCCACCCATCCACCCTTCCCTCCATCAATCCCATCCATCCATCCAATTATCAATCCATCAATCAGTCTGTCAGTCAGTCAATCCATCCATCCATCCATCTACCAATCCACCCATCCAATTATCAATCCATCAAACAGTCTGTCCATCAGTCAATCCATCCATTCAATTATCAATCCATCAATCAGTCTGTCTGTTAGTCAATCCATCCATCCATCCATCTACCAATCCACACATCCAATTATCAATTCATAAAACAGTCTGTCCATCAGTCAATCCATCCATTCAATTATCAATCCATCAATCAGTCTGTCAGTCAGTCAATCCATCCATCCATCCATCTACCAATCCATCAAACAGTCTGTCCATCAGTCAATCCATCTATTCAATTATCAATCCATCAATCAGTCTGTCAGTCAATCCATCCATGCATCCATCTACCAAACCACCCATATCCATCCATCCAGCGATGAAGCCTTTTATTCTTCTTCCATCCATCCATCCACCCATTAACCCATCCACCCTTCCCTCCATCAATCCATACATCCATCCATCCAATTATCAATGCATCAATGTCTGTCAGTCAGTCAATCCATCCATCCATCCATCCATCCATCCACCCATTCAATTATCAATCCATCAATCAGTCTGTCAGTCAGTTAATCCATCCATCCATTCATCCATCTACCAATCCACCCATCCACCCTTCCCTCCATCAATCCATTCATCCATCCATCCAATTATCAATCCATCAATCAGTCTGTCAGTCAGTCAATCCATCCATCCATCTACCAATCCACCCATCCAATTATCAATCCATCAAACAGTCTGTCCATCTGTCAATCCATCCATTCAATTATCAATCCATCAATCAGTCTGTCTGTTAGTCAATCCATCCATCCATCTACCAATCCACACATCCAATTATCAATTCATCAAACAGTCTGTCCATCAGTCAATCCATCCATTCAATTATCAATCCATCAATCAGTCTGTCAGTCAGTCAATCCATCCATGCATCCATCTACCAATCCACCCATATCCATCCATCCAGCGATGCAGTCTTTCATTCTTCTTCCATCCATCCATCTACCCATCAGCCCATCCAGTCTTTCCTCCATTAATCCATTCATCTATCCAGCCACCTATCCAGCTTTCAACCTCTCCACTCATTCACCCATCCATCTTTCCACCCATCCATCCATCCAAGCAGCATTTCATCCTTCATTCATCCATCCACCCATCAACCCATTCATCCTTTCCTCCATCAATTCATTAATCTATCCAGCCTTCAACCTATCCACTCATCCACCCATCCATCTCTCCACCCATCCATCCATTCATGCATCTACTCATCCATCCATTCCCAGTCAATTAATCAATCAATCTGAACCTAACTCAGACTAACATGTCATTATAAGATCCACTTTACTAAATGAGGTGTGTAAAGAGCCTTTTCAAAGCTTTCAGCACCTCCATAAAATGTATAATAGTTAAAATAGACCCATGCAAAGAACCTCTTAAGAGGCTTCATTATTCAGAATGTATGGAAAGCAGGGCTGCAAAATATGGATAACATGCTAGTAATTAATTATAATGCTACATATTGTGATTGTGCTATATTAATAAGGCATTGGTGAACTGGCTCTTTACTGTTTTTAGATTTTTCCTAGAAATGGACAGCTAAGCCAGAACCCATTTAGAACCCTTTATTTTTAAGAGAGGACTTATTATGTAATGCTGCCAACATATATTGGTCCAAAATGGAAAAAAGGGTAAAGGGAGGAATGCTACATTGAGTTGCCAGATTACTCACAAATCCCTCATGTCTGGCATGTCCATGCTGCTCCAGACACTGCCACATCAGAGACTCTGATTAAATGTCATGTGGGAGCAGCAGTGAGGACCAGCAGGTTTAACCTCACAGCTCCCAGCAAAACCCACACATAATGAGAAGAAGCCCTTGAGGCCCTTCCACCATTGCCCTGACTCCAAAGCCCAGGCTGTGACAGCTAAATGGTGAGGCTGACATGGGCTACAATCTGAGCCTGGAGCCTCAAGGCCCCTGCTGAACACCTGCGCTGTCCCTACTGCCCAAAATAACCCACGCTTTATTTTACCTGTCCAGAGGGGCTGCAGTTTTTTAGCATGTTCAGTGACATAGTGTTCCAAGCAGCTCTAAGATGTGAGTCATGATGTTGCTGTGCAGGCTGAGCACTGTGGGAATGATGCAACCTCCACTGAATTCAGTCTTGCATAGTAAGTGGACCATGTCTATCACTTTATTAGTAACCTCAACACTGTAGCTCTGTCTGAATGATGTACAGTTGGTGTTAGCATCCAGAGCTAGTCTTCATGTTGAGTATATTTAAGATTGCAAGAAATCAATTGCATCCTCTGTTTTCTTGTACATTTCTTGCCAAAGATGTGCTAGAATGACTTAACTGATGCAAATATTAATGTTATGTTAGCAGTTTCAGTAAATGTTTGCACTAAGCTAATGTTTTGCTAACGTTTGTGATCTGGGAATGTTATTTCTGTGAACTGTTCCAACATTCAAAATCTCAAATTCTCTTAATATGGGGTCAGCCATGGCCTCGGGGTTAGGGATCTGGTCTTGTGACTGGAAGGTTGCTGGTTCGATCCTCAGGCAGGTCATGACTGAAGTGCCCTTGAGCAATGCACCTAACCCCCAACTGCTCCCCAGGCAGCATGGGTAGGGCTGCCCACCACTTCCGGCACATGTTCACAGCCTAGTGTGTTTCACTGCACAGATGTTTTAATTCTCTTAATGTCCAGCAATCCAAGTACATTCCAAATGTTTCATTCTTTTGATGCTTCCAGGGCATTCCAAAATGTTCCGGTCCCTTAAAGTTCTTAATGTTCAAAGGATGTAACAGATTTCTAGCTCTATTAATGTTTCAAGATCTTTCCAAACATCTAGTTCTCTTAATGTTCCAAAAATGCTCAAAACATCCTAGTCTCATAATATTCCCCTAATTCCAAGAATGTTCAGATGTCAGGGTCTCTTCATGTTCTGAAAAGGTTCAAAATGTCCATGTTTCTTCATGTACCAAGAACAGTCAGATTGTATAAATCCCATAATGTTCCAGGGATGTATGAAATGTCCAGGTCTAACATTAGTCAAAGGTGTGTTTGCTGTGATATTGGCTAATTAATATTATGCTATACAGTTCAGTTCAGATAGGTGAGATCAAATAAAGCCTGAATGCTATCATCAGTGATCAGTTCTCACCACATAACTGTTCTTGGATGGTCCACTCTCAGTGTAACAGCCTTGCTAAAAATTTGAGAACACTCCAGCAGTCATGTGAGCATCAATGCTATGCTCTAGCCAAAAAATATCTGGTCACCAGTGGTCAGAAACTGACCATTGATGAATGGAGTAGAGAAGGCAGGGAACGCTGAGTGATCGTATGTAATTGTGCATCTATATAGGGTTGATTCAGCACAAATGAGGGTAATAGATGTTTCCAATGAAGTGGACAGTAAGTACAGCTCAACATGCATTTACAAGTAGCTGCGATAGCATCATTTGTTCAGTGAGTCATGTTAGTTAAGGATGCTCTGTTCCCTTTGAAGAATATGATCTGGTGCCAGCAGGATCAGGTGGGCTTTACCGCAGGCCACGAGAGGAGGAAAGGGCAAGCAATGCAGGCAGCAGACCATGCCATATGCTCTTGGACGGAATGGGGAAATGACCTCATGAGCGTTTCTTCTTTTAGAAGTGAAGATATTTTTAACAGAGCTGTTACACAAGTCCTTCATCTTGCCTTGATTATGTCTCATTCAGACAGATCTCCCTACTCCTTATCAGCCAAAACAATTCTACCCTGACTTCCCTTTGAAAAGCCACTGAAGGACTGAAGAGTTAAGATGCTGTGAAATTTGCTTAAAGAAGCATGACTCAAGATAGAAGAGCATATGTAATATGCAATATGTTCAGTAATAATATGCCAATGGATATCAAAGTATTGATTGGGAATGGTGGGCTTGCATACAGAATTTTGATATGATGCAGTTGCTATTTAGAAACCACTTGTTTCTGTTTCCACACAGTGAATGAACAGCATGGAAACGTTTGTGCCCTCACTACTAACACACAAGCTACCATGTGAGATTCAGTAGTTATCAGCCATCAATGTTCAGAATGTCCAGTTCTCTTGTTTTTCAAAATGAGCAGGTTATTTTCATGTTAATGTTCAAAAATGAAAAAGACGAAAAACTTCATAAGAATGTTCTTAAATGCAATTCTCAAAAAATCTGTAGTTAAAAATATTCTCTTGTATGTATGTTACAGCTGAACAAATGACACCAGACACATGTTCAATGTGTAAAAATGTAAAGTAAAAAGAGAGCAAATAAGAAATACAGGTGATGGTGGAAGAAATAACCAGATGAGGATGGGCTAGACTACCAGAGGCAGTGTCTCCCAGTGTACAGCCCCAGTGTACAGCAAAAGTATAGATAGTAGGGTTTAAAAAGACTTTTATAGAAGTTGAAGTATCAACTTAAGCTTTTTACTCAAGTAAAAGTACAAAAGTTCTGGTTTCACAACTACTTAAAGTATAAAAGTAAAAGTAATGTAAGGAGAACAAATGTCAAAACTTAGGCTGTGCCACAGGGGCATATGGTGCACTACCGCACCCCCCACCCCCAAAATAATTTTTTCTAAAAGCCGTAATGACTATAATGTTATATTAAAATAGTAATGTTGAATTTTTTGGGATGTACTGTCTACCTGTTTCAGCTGCATACTGTATATGCCCCTTAAAATGAAAACATTTTACAGTAGTAATGTAAGAGTCATATTGCTTTAAATGTATATTTAATAGCATTTATATTGCTATTTTGTGTTTTATGTTCTTCTGTGTTATTTAGGAGCATTATTTTAGTATTTAGAGTAAATCCTTTATTTTTCTGACAATCGATTGCTTTTCCTGATTGCAAACTTACTCTGTACTCCATTACTTTTCCCTGAGGAGATCAGTGTCGGATTCAAAACTGTAAACAAGAGGAATGTAATGAAAATGAAAATATGAAATTCATC
>BRDA01093901.1:0-24253 GCA_036984385.1 Crenuchus spilurus | reverse complement strand
GAAATAATATATAAAGAATGAGCTAAGGAAAAACTTAGTTCAGAGTTCGAGTAAGAGTTCAGCTAAACCACTGCACGTAAACAAGCTGAGCGTGCAGTCCAAAGTCCAAGAATAGGAAGAATAGCAGCTAATGTATATATTTGAAAAGTAGACCCTTTAAGGTTTCCGGGGTATGTTTCATTTTGTTTCTAGGATAAACTCTTAGAGTGTTTTTGTAGAATCTTTTTAATATGCCATCGGCGGGAGCTCTGAATCCAGAAGGTTAAGAGGTCTCTGTCCCAGTGTGAGATTCGGGAGGTGAATGTGGTGTCTGTCAGGCCTTTAAACCTGACAGTCTCAATGATTCAGTGGAGCAGAGTCTGGTATGTGTGGTTCAGCCATAGTTACCACAACCCTCAGTCTCACCATTACAGTACGTCCCAGTGGTCATGCTGGAAATACTACAGCAGAACAGGATGTTTAAATACTTTTTCTTTATTTCCACAGAAATTTCTAGATAAGGTTTTCTTTGTTCCACCATTAGGGTTGCCTCTTATCAGATTATGTATGCTAGAGCAATTGCAGTACTGTTATCTGTCTCTCCTGCTATGAGTCTTTTTTTTAAAGCTTTCTGCTTACTCATGCATGTTCCTGGCATGCTGAAGTTTATTCAGCTTCAGAAATTAGGCTTGTGTGCTGTTGCCTCCAGATGCAGATGGTGTCTGTTCTCCACAGATATGATAGTTCCTCAATCTGTTGCTGCTGTAAGAGCTGGTCGTCTTGTTTTCTTATCTCCCAGTGCTGTATTTTTGATGTTGAGACAGTTATTTGCTTTTACCTCTCAATGAGGTGCAATCACAGCTGACCAAACAGCAATTGCTTGAGATAAAGCACACCTTAAGGTCCATAAAGCCCCCAACCTCATTAGGTTTTGTAATGTTCTCTCTTTGTTTGATGTTGTGCCAGTAAGTACCTGAACAACTTTTGTGTTTAGAAGACACAATCACTAGCACCATGCACAAAGGAACACGCACCACTGAACTTGTGTTGTAGTCTGTGCTACAAACAGTCCAGTCCATTGAAAAGATCTTGCATGAAAGTAAGTGAAAGTGCACAATGATTGACCAATGTCAATGCAGACAGAGGAATTTGACCTCCATATTTAACCCATCCATGTGAAACACTAGTGAACACTCTATTGGGCAGTAAGCACACATTCCTGAAGCAGTGGGCAGCCCCTATCCACAGTGCCCATGGAACAGTTAAGGGTTAGCCTTGCTCTTCAGTCATCTAATGCAAGGGGATCAAAACGACAACCTTCCCATCACAAGACCAGGTCCCTAATAACCAGGCCACAGTCGCAACACTATTATATAACTACACTGATTACTCACACTGAAGACAACTTTACAATGGGCAGCACGGTGGCTTAGTGGTTAGCACGTTCGCCTCTCAGCGCTGAGGTCTTGGGTTCGAGTCCACATCTGAGCGGAGTTTCCATGTTGTCTGCGTGGGTTTCCTCCGGGGTCTCCGGTTTCCTCCCACAGTCCAAGAACATGGAGGTCAGGTGGATTGGGTACTCTAAATTGTCCGTGTGTGTGTGCATATGTGTGCACCCAGTGATGGATTGGCGCCCTGTCCTGGGCTTGGTTGAATAGTGTAATGCCCTGCCCTGCGCCCAGTGAAGGGGTAGGGGACTAACCACAACCCTGGTAAGGATTAAGCGGGTGGGATAATGAATGAATGAATGAAAGACAACTTTACAATTTTTTTGGTTGGTAGTGTGATGCTGCCAATTTAAATACCCTGCAGTTTTAGCTTGCATGTAGTTATCAGTGTGATGCAAATTCAATGCTCTGCAGTTTTAGATTGCATGTAGATGACAGTGTCATGACACCCATTTAAATACCCTGCAGTGTTATATTGTATGTAGTTAGCAGTAGGACAGTGCCATTTGAAATGCTCTGCAGTGTTAGCTTGCATGTATTTGGAAGCGTGATGATGCCAATTTAAATTTCAGAAGTGTTCATATTCTGATATTCTCATATTCACAGCTGTACAAATATAGATACGAGCATATGCATATGACTTACAGATAAGATACTACAGTAAAGATTGAACAGTTAATAGATATGCACATTTCTGTTTGCAAATAAAGATGCACAGTCAGGGATATTACAGTAACAAAGTGTCTTATACTCCACCATCATCTGACCGATGGCTCCATGTCTCTTCACCCGAGGTGTTTGTTGGGGCGACATTACAGACTGGTACAGTAACATTTAGTGCCCAAGTTCACTACACCTTTCTCAAACCAACTTGTCCTCATCTCTACCCATCCTTCATTTCCATCTCTGAATCCAGTGACATCTCCAAAGAATCCACTGAAGAGCTCCATCCAAGAAAACATTGTACTTCTCTGCATTACTGAGGTATGAACTGCTCTAATGAGGGCCTTTACTCTGGATTGACTGTTTCTTGGAGCGAGTCTTCACTGTGGGGTTAGCCAGAGGTGAACATCATCTTTTCCAGTTTTTTTTTTTTTTTGCACACACGAGGTTTGTATCATTTCTAAATTTGGTCAGATTGATCTGTGAACTGACCAAACTAAGAGAAAAAGATCTGCTCAGGTGTAAGACTCTCTTAGCCAGCATATTTGAACTTCTGCTGCATCCCTGTTCCTCAGAGAGTGCCTATGCAACGAGAGCAGACTTAAAAGCCAGCGTGTGATGGAGAAGTCATTTAGCGTACGTCCCTGTGGTAAAACTCTACTCTTATTTAGATCAGTGGGCCGCCTCTCTATGCCCACGTACCGGCCTGTAGAAGTGTTTAAGGTAGTGTCACTGGGGAGCTTTCTCTTCCAAATCTACACATATATCTCTTCACTACAAAAACACTGCTCCTCTGCTGGATTATCAGCCTCATCACTCTCGCAGACCTGATCACACTCAGTCATATTGAGTTTCCTTCTTATAGACAGGCTGAAATGGTTTTTGGCTTGATAGCTGATTTGGTGATTCCAAAGTGGAAATCTATACTCACAGCTACTTGCAGGGAACATCATGGACTCTGGCATATACAGACTATATAAAGATGTCTAATTCTGTAATGTTTTCTTAGCTTAAAACGTCTGCACAATTAGCTTGTCAGATATAGCTAAATGTTGATGAGTGCCCCCTATACTGAAACACTCCAGCTTCACATTACAGGCAGTGGGCATGAAAATAAGGTGTCTGGGCCAAGATACCAACACGCTGAGGCTTTTAAAGCTAATCAGAGCAGGCTCCAGCAGCAGTTCTGAGCCAGGCCAAGGAGTCTGCTCTCAGCTCTGTCTGTTTGTGTGGACGGGCACATGCACTAGAACTTTAATCAAATCTGAAATGCAGGGCCAGTCCAAAATGTAGATGGAGAATATTCTGCCCAAGTCTACACTAAAAAATTTTCTGACCCTCATAAACATTAAGTAAATTATATTTTTTGTACATAAATGAAAAAGAAACAACATTTAGGGCCCAGAGTGGCTCAGTGGACTAAGGTGCTGCTTCTTTGATCCGAACATCGCGAGTTTGATTCCCGATCATGCCGTTTGCCGCCAGAACCAAGAGAAAACAGAATTGGCCGTGCTCTCCTTTCTGACTCGGGCGTCAGCAGGTGATCCATCAGAACTGGAGATTTGCACTTTCCTGCATGTGCTAGCTGCCCAGTGATGATGTTTCACTAGCAAAAAGGGGCTTGACATCACTGGTGTTGGAGGAGGCATTTTCTTGTCTGCCCCCTCACAGGAGAGTCAGAGACATTGCAAGTGATAGGGAGCGTTCATAAATCTTTTTTTTTTTTTAAAAAGGTATTTTTATAGATTTTCTTATGTTGAGCATTGCAAATGTGCAATATACTGTTATCCAAATTATATTCTTCTTCTTCTTCTTCTTCTTCTTCTTCTTCTTCTTCTTCTTCTTCTTCTTCCGCCGGATTTTTGTCCCGCTTCTTGTCCCGCAGTTTACGAGATATCGAGACTGTTCCAACTTCAGATTGTTCGGTCCGAATGTGTGATCCGAGCTTGTATACAAAATTTTTATCAGATGTGCGGTTTTCCTAAAAACTTCCTTAATCTGGGAATTTTTTCCCATTAAGAATGAACGGGGAGCAAATATGCATGCTCATCTACTGTACTTCTGCTTGACCGATTCGCACCGTTTTGGATACATTATATCAAAGCAGGCCCCTGAGCACAAATTCACTGTTGTTTTGACCCACACTCATTTATTTGTCGTTTTATTTCCATCCCTTTATTGTCCCACTGACTTCCATTCTTTTTCACCCATACCAAATTCCAGGCTTCCTTTTGCCCAACAACCACCACAAGTGATATACTGCATCAGGGCAGGTAACAGAGCTCTAGTCCAGAGCCATACTGACTCACACTCCTCTTTTTGTCATCTTTTCATCCCTCGTTCCTCCCATTGACTCCCATTAATTTTCACATACACTTAAGCCAGAGAGTTTCTGTGTCCTGGCAGCCAAGAAAAGTGATGTACTCCATCAGGGCAAGTAACAGAGCTCTAGTACAGAGTCATACTGACCTGCATTTCTTTTTTTTGTCATCTTTTCATCCATTATTCCTCCCATTCACTCCCATTCATTTTCACATACACACATGGCAACCACCTTGGATACCATAGCAACACCTTAGCAACCACCTCAGATTCCATAGCAACACCTTAGCAACCACCTCAGATACTATAGCAACACCTTAACAACCACCAGGGATACCATAGTAACAGCTTAGCAACCACCAGGGATACCATAGCAACACCTTAGCAACCACCTCAGTTACCATAGCAACACCTAGCAACCACCTGGGATACCATAGCAACAGATTACCAACTATCTCAGATACCATAGCAACAGCTTTACAACCACCATGGATACCATAGCAACACCTTAGCAACCACCTTGGATACCATAGCAACACCTTAGCAACCAACTTGGATACCATAGCAAAACCTTAGCAACCACCTCAGATACCATAGCAACACCTTAGCAACCACCTCAGACGCCATAGCAACACCTTAGCAACCAGCAGGGATACCATAGCAAAAGCTTAGCAACCACCTCAGTTACCATAGCAACACCTTAGCAACCACCTCAGATACCATAGCAACATCTTAGAAACCACCTCGGATACCATAGCAACACCTTAGCAACCACCTTGGACACCATAGCAACACCATAGCAACCACCACAGATACCACAGCAAACCACAGGGTTCATACACCTTTTACAAGGTAAAATTCAAGCACTTTTCAAGCACTTTCAAGGCCCATTTTCAAGTTTTTGCAGCACCTTTCAGCTGTGGTAAATTAATAACGGTGATATCTGAAAACTGCAATTCAGTGATAATATATCGCAAAACTATTCTCCACACACACACACAAAAAAAAAAATACTTCTAAGTAAGTAAATTGCAGGAATTATGGATTTATTGGTGTCAGTTTCACACAATTTAAATACCACTGTTCTTCACCGCATGTTCATCTTATTCATTTGATTGAGCAGTTACTGTAGTGTGTCAAATTTGGGAGTGAATTGAGAGCATTTATACATACTTATACTCAAAATTATTGTTTTGCTTTTTGTCACACCGCAAGAGATGGTTTTATTTTTATGTCTGAGGGAAAAAATCCCCCAGTGTAGGACTTGGATTTTGAAGTCTTTTCATCAGATTTTGATGCTTCTTTCCTAAATATAATCAAAAACAGGAGGAAAGTGTTATTTACAATGTTTATTCTCAATACTTTTATCATTAAGATTAAGGTGTTAGACTTGGAGTGTAGTAAAACATAAGTACAAACACTATGCCCCTATCGCTAGCACTGCTGGCCTGTTAGAAGCACTGGCTAAAAGCCCTGTATTTTGTAATGATGGGAGTAAACAGAGGTGGGCTACATAAGTTCATACTTGTTATCATGTTTCACTACACCCAAATCCAATTTCACACCAGAGTTCTCCTTTAAAGTCATTTACTTCTCATATGTCAAGATGTATGTACAGTACATTGCAAACAGGTGACACTGGATTTTATTTAGGGGTATCAGAGTACAGAGGGCTGAATACTAATGCACAATACACTTTCCAGATTTGTATGTATTTAAAAATTGTGGAAAAATATCTGTAAATTCCTCTCAGTTGACAATTACTTGCTACTTTGCATTGGCCTACTACACTAAATCCTAAAACACACTTAGGTTTGTAGGTGTAATGTGTGAAACATTTAAAGGGGAATGAATACTTTTTCAGAGTTCTGTACATTTGTCTACTGTAGTAGAGAAAACTGGCTGATGACAACTCTGTAACTGTACACTGTGCTCTGATTTACTCACGTTGGCTAAATGCAGTGGTACGTTTTACAGAGTAATGTTGATGGATGCCAAACAATGTTTGTTATGTTCACTGTGTATGCCATTAATGGTCTTGCTGTAACTGGCATGCAAAACTAGCGTTACCACATTTTATCACACACCATACTTCGTAAAAATAAGCCTGCAAAACCACCAGCTGACCGTGTGCATACTTACACTAGCAGGATAGCTAACGCAGCCTCCTGTCATGTTACTGCTGTTATCACCAGCTCACTGTGTCTGCAATTTGACCTCCACATTTAACCCATTCGTGCAGTGAAACAACACGTGTGTGTGTGTTGTTTCACTGCACGAATAGGTTAAATGTGGAGGTTAAATTCCGTTGTGTGAACACACACACACACTAGTGAACACACTAGGCTGTGACAAATTGTGCCCGAAGCGGTGGGCAGCCCTTATCCACCAGCACCCGGGGAGCAGTTAGGGGGTTAGGTGCCTTGCTAAGGTCAAATTAGACTGCCTTTGAGGTCAAATTCCGTTGTGTGAAAATCACATTGGTAATTGGTTCATCTTAATATAATGAAATACAATTATAAGCATCCCATACTTTTTAAACTTTTTATTGACAAATACCTCCAGTTTAAACAGTGTTGACCCTTCTTCTTTAAGACTTCTGCAGTTCACCTGAGCATGCTGAATATCAGCTTCTGGGTAAAATCTTGAGTAATGGCAACCCACTCCTGCCTAATCAGTGCTTGGAGTTGATCAGAGTTTCTGGGTTTTTGAGGACTGACCACAGGTTCTCAATGGGATTGAGATCTGGTGAGTGTCCTGGACATGAACCCAAAAAATGTTCACTGAGCCACTTGGTTATCACTTTTGTCTTGTGACATGATGCTCCATCACGCTGGATAAAGCATTCTACATCTCCAAATTGCTCCTGGATTGCTGGGAGAAGTTGCTCTTGGAAGATGTTTTGATACCATTTCTTATTCGTGGTAGTGTTCTTAGGCTAATTTTTGAGCAAACTTGCTCATATGGATGAAAAACAACCCTACACATGAATGGCCTCAGGATGCTTTGCTTTTGGCATGGCACAGGAATCATGGTAGTGCTCACCTTTTCTTCTTCAGACAATCATTTTTCCAGATGCCCCAAACAGTCTGAAGGGGGCTTCATCATCTTCATCAGAGAAAATAAGTATATATATAACAGAGATTGGACTGCAGAGGACTGGGTTAAAGTTATTTTCTGTACTGACTGTACAGTAATTCTGGCTACATTCAGGCCAACATTTTCTAAAGGTGAAAGATGGGAACTTAAAATCTGACCTGAGAAACAACATCTGAATTGGACCAAACCCCACTTTGGAGGCTTGGATTTCATTCTGTGCCTTGTACATGAATTTGAAATATAAACTTTCACCAGTACATCAGAGCATGTGAAGCACTCTGAGCTTGATATGATCGAATGTTTTAATGTGATATCTTTAAATCATGGGATACCAAGACCAGGTCTCTAAATGGAGAGGAACATAAACACATACAGTTCATGTGTGATGGGTTCACACGTAGATGAACAAACAAGACATTTTTTAAAGGAATCAATGAGGTCTTGTAAGCCACCCAAACCACAAGTCAGTGTGTTTTACTGTGGTGATTACAAAGCCATCTGTTTACATGAGGAGTTGCCAAGTTGTACGTTGGTCAAATAAATGAATTGTATTGCAGTCAATCATTATCTCAAACACACCCTACCAATTTATATTGTGCTTCTCTGCCAATGTCATTGTAATTATGATGTTATTAAAGTGTTCTGACAGTGTTGTTATAGTGCTTCAGAATTTGGACTTGATGCAAGAAATACTCTTGAGATACGCTCCAACGTAAGCATGCAAAGATGCCGATTCAGCAATTTGCAAAGTAATAATAATGTTAAGCGTACAATCCCAAACTCATTCTGTTCACCCTGTGCTCCTCTCTCTCTCTCCTTTTCTCTCTAGGATTTTTCTCTCCTTTCGTTCATCTCTGCCAAGCCCATGTAGAAACTGTCTAGGATTGATTACTAGGCAAAGGTGTTGACAGTGAGGCTTAATTTGGCAAATTTGTGTTTCTTTTCACCTCCTGATAAGAGCACAGGTTTTATGTTTCTCAGGAATGTGTGTGGAGTGAAGTTGTACAGTTCTGTCTGCTCTCCTGTTGCCGGTGTTATTTCTCATCCTTTATGGGTCACCACAAGGTGAACATGCAATCTGAAAGGTCATCAATAGTCATGATGTAATGGCGGTGCTGCAGAGTGCCAGGCAAATTAGATTTATGTTGATTAAGTGAGTACAAGGTCAAGTTGCCTTTTTTCCAAAGAGAATTTAAGATTTATTTTCATAAGCTGTTATGTGTGGTGATGCAGAAATGGTAGTCTACAGGGAGGCCATAAGCTTTATGTTTGGGAAGTCATGCAGGCAGTGAGTGTTGCACTGCACACCTGTGATTTCTAATGATATCCTAGTGATGAATGTAGTCATACAGCTCTCTCTCTCTCTCTCTCTCTCTCTCTATTGCCCTCCAATACCTCCCCACATCCTTCCTCCTCCTTTTAATTATTGTACCTATCTAGCCTTCTCCTGTCCACACTTTCGTTCCAGTTCCCCTCTGCTTCCTGTCTCTGCTCTTTTCCTTTTTGTCAGACTGCTAAAATCAGGAAGCTTCATAAATCCATGTTGAAAACTCAATTTATAAGGAAATTAAGTGGGTGATGTGGCAAAAATATAACATTGTGATACTTCTATGCTTGTATATGTGTGTGTTCAACTTTTATTGAATATTTTTTGTCATATTTTGTATTTACATATAAAGTTATATTTTCCACCTTTGCTGCTTTTTTTATTATTTGTTGCTGAAAATGAGAAATCCAGAAGTGTTGCTGTTGTATGCTGTTGCTGTTCATTGGCTCTCAAATGTCTTTTTCTGAAACACTCTTTTCTGTTATGCTCAGGCAGCACATTTGCTGTCACTGGGGTAAAACTCTCTAAGATATGTCTTCATTAACTTAAATTTGAGAACATAATTGTACCACATTCTGCTGTAATTATTAATTTAAGTTGTATTGTTATATTAAACTTTAGTTATATTACAATTTCTGTTGGGCAAAATGTCTTAACACATTCTGTGCTAGGGTGCTGTATACATAGTAACTGCTGTGCAGCAAAAATGGCCGCCCTACTTATGATTCACACGAAAGAATATCATGCAATGATTTGCTGTAGATGTGTTTGGACATCTGCAAACAAAATTTGGAGCGATACTGTAAGGAAAGTAAAAGTTTGTTTAAAAGAATCATTACTGGTGTTGAGACATGGATTCATAACTATGAGCCTGAGAGTAAACAGCAAAACATGGAATGGAAACATCCTCAATCGCCAACCAAGAAAAAGTCAACCATCAGCTGGAAAATTGATGCTGGCAGTTTTCTGGGTCTGAAAGAAGCCAAAAGAGGATGAAGATTTATATCTGATGAGGTGTTGATGACAGTGGTGCATTTGTGGCTCATAGATCAGCCAAAAACACCTTTTAATGAGGGAATATGAAAGCTTGTGGATAGATGGACAAAGTGTATTGAAAAGCATATAAATTATGTATTTGTCTTTTTTAAAACTGATTAAAATCAAATCTACAACCAGACTGCAGATCATTTTTGACTCAAACTCATAGACAACTGGACATAGACAATGATAATGTTGTATCTTTAAGCATACATTTGCATTATTTGTACTTTAGTACAGTATGTCCATGATATTCAAAAGATGTGTTGTGACAGATCACAGTAATGACCCCATCCATATTATATTGACCTAAGGAGTACTTTCACATACAAAAAAACACATCTGTGCCCTTTCAGAAAGGTAGACGCTCTTACGTTTCACAAGACCGTGTGCAGAGTGACTAGAAAAACACTCAGGTGGCCCTGGAGCGTCCCACAGTGCAGTGGGCAATTACAGACCTTAAGCCCTCCAATCCCTAATCACCATAGGCACAGGTCAGTGTAAAAGCAATAAACTACAGGGTGGAGTGCAGTTAAGTTTTAATACTGTGCGGAATTTCTGCAGTGTGTGTGTGTGTGTGTGTGTGTGTGTTGAGGCTTATAAGAGGGGCGTTTCTATAGTAATAAACAGACTCTGAACAGATCAGATTAATCAGGAGATTGTACTGCAGTTGTCTGGCTCAGCCTGTTGCTGTTTGTTTGAATGCATAGCCTATGTGATAGCCTAAAGACCGTGTGGCACTGGAACCTGAATGTAAGATGTATTCACACAATTAACTGGACCTTCCCCTTGTATACAGTGTCTGAAGATTTATGTTATTTTTATTGAGTACTAACAAGTGAACTGTAGGTGACCACATGTATGGTTCTCCAAAATATCCAGTCTTCTGTTTGGGTCTTCAGTCTTCTTGATGGCTTCTTCATGATTCCTTTACACTCTCAGAAGGCACATATTTTTTTTCCACATATGTATAAACAATGTAAATGTATCCTTATAGATTCAATATAGTTCTTAAGGTCCAATGGTTCACTACATTCATCCAGAATAAACTTTTTAAAAAGTAAAAGTAAGGCACAAGTCTAGACAGGGTGAGTGGAGTCAATTTAAAATAAATAATCTCAACCAAACCTGCTACAATTTCTTAACATAAGGTACTGAAGCTGTACCCTGAGGGTTCCACAGCAACAGTGAGTTCTGAGTGTGATTGTATCCATTCATCTTGTTGCTGATCTTTTCTAAGCTTAATTATATATTCCAATGAACTGATGAACTGGCCCTTCTATCAATAAGACAAGCTTTTACATTTTTTCAATTACTCATCATTGTGATTGAGGTAGTTTTACTCAACAGTCTCAATTAAGTTGGAAACTTGTAATTTATTGGTGGCATTTCAATATTTGGTGCAATTCATGACCAGACACATCTTCACTATTGTCACGCTCCCCGCCGCCATCCTCACCGCTGTCCTCATGTCTCTGTCCACGTGTCTTGTCTCCATGTGCTATTTTTACATTGACATCATGTCTCTATATCTCTGCTCTTATCATGTCGTCCTATTTGGTTAGTGTTCAGCACCTGTTTTGTCTCATCCCACAGCCCTGCCTTTTCATACCCCTTTGATTATGTTTGTTTTTTAAGCTTCCTCTTGGTTAAGAGTCTTTGTCAGTCATTGTGATGTGCTAGTGTAGTGTTTGAGTGCAGTAAGATCGATGTATCATTAACTTTGTTTCATATACGTCTTCGTAGTATTAATTTAGTTTTCACAGCTACAATATTTTTATATCAGTTTGTTTAAAAAAAGCCTGTTAACTCTTCCTACTTCACCCACATTACAAAGCATTACAACTCCCATGGGATTATGTCCTCCCCATCCCACGGATGGATGGAGAAAAAGGTACTTTCTGAAACATGGTATGCTTCAATTCTCATTGGTGCTATTGCTACTACATTACAACACAAGGAAGATCATGGCTGGCATCATCCATCATAATGTACTGTCATTACTCATGGTCTCCTACATGCTAGCAGAATGCGTACAATCCGCTCTAGCTAATTTTTACCATTAACTAAGATGTCTTTTTCCAGCTGTGGAGAGCATTTGGATTAGGCTATAATTAGGCCCCATTTTACTTAAATTAGGCAAGAAGAGAAACATTAGTTTCAGACCCCGTTAAGCTCAATGTCTGCTGAGCCTGGAGTTGAGTGCACACATAGCCATGGCCTGGGTGATTGAGGTCTTGAAAACATGATGTACAGCAAAATGTAACCCCTCCGCTCCATCAGGCTGGACTTAATCATGCCTTCTGACAAATTGTGGGGTCACATGTACGCTAGGCCCCTGAACTCAGGAAGCAGTGCATCGAGCAGTGTGGAAGGAAAATTGAGAGTGCGTCACATTTATTTACAACTGTGGATTCAGCCTCAATCAGCTCAGAGTAATGATCACAACAAGGTGCAGGACTGAGCGACTAACACTAGCCATCAATCGGAGCAACACACAGCTTATAAAGTTCTAGATGAGTTATTGCATATGGGTTGCAGCATACAAAAGAGATTTGCCAAATTTTCTAATATGTTCAATGTTTTCTACAGACCAGCTGACCTCTCTTCTGAAAGAAAACAACAAAGTTCAGGTTACATATCAGGAGTTCTCAGCTGATTTACATGTATGAAATGATTTAATGAAAACAAATACTACTCATTTACTGGCATGTGTTTTATGTTCATTAAAATCTTTTCTTGTTTCATTATTATTCTGACAAAAAAATATTTTCTAATTCCCCTACACAGTATCATATGTCCGGACTGCTGTACCATCTCACAATCTTTCAGTTGAAATTGTCTCTAAGCTGTAATTAACATGTTAAAAATTAAGTGTGATTAAGGTCTCTCATCCTCTTTTATGCTGAGGACGCTGACACTATGATCAGAGGACTGAGTGTTTGAACCCATTCGTGCTTCTTACCATCAACAGCTGGGGCCTGAGAACAAAATTGGCAGTGCTCTCTTTGGGTGGGTAGATGGTGCTCTCTCCTTATCACTATTACTATGCAATGGCCACAGGCTCAGGTGTCTGCCAGCCAATCCATCAAAGCTGGGGACCCTGTGCTTTCCTCTAGTCAAACAAAGATATATCAACAGAAACTTGAAAAAAGTTCACCCTCCTAGAGTCAGGAGCATCAATAAATCAATCAATGAATTGAAATATATTTATATAGCACTTTACATTGTCATTAAATAGCTTTACATAATTAGAATCAGATCATTTTAATCAAAACCCAAAACCAGATGCGAGCAACCTGAAGGCAACAGGGGCAAGGAAAAAACACCTTCGAAGCTGGAGCAAGAAACCTTAGGAGGAATCAAGACTCATAAAGGGGATCCATCCTTCTCTGATCAAAGTACTGATAGAAATTGACATCATTAATTAAGTGTGACATTGTCCTGTATTGTAAAACAATAATGATATTAATTATAGTGATAGTTGCATCCATCTGAGGTCAAAATCAAAGTGCAGCAGCCTGGAAGCATCAGTCTGATTGTTGCTAGCAGGAGTCCCTTTCTACTTCATTGTAATTGATGGTGGTGGGTAATGATGAGAGTCCGTGGTTGGCAGAGGTAGATATAGGTGAACATTACAAGTGATTGGGAGAGTCCTAGCAGATGGGTGGGTCATTTGGCTAACACTACATTGGAATGTGGGGGAAATTGGGTCCAAAAATTAATAATTGGTGACAAGAGCATGCACATCAAGCTGAAGAGCAGTAATACCTCACAGATTTTCTAAAATTGTGATGTCAGTGTGCAGATTTGTTAACATTATCCTGACTCTGCAACAACAGTACAGTCCTGAGAAAATTAGAAATGAGGGTTTTCTAGCATTTCTAATATGGTTAAAATGAACAGAGTAGTTGATTCTCATAATGAATAAATAATGAAAAAATGGATAAGAAATGAAAACTTAAAGGTAACTAAATTCAAATTTAAACATGTTTTTATTCAAGCACATATTAACAGACAATGCATGTTCTGAATGGTAAGTAAATGAACACAGTAACATTTTTAGGGTTTTGGGAGGTGCTCTATTAATGCACGTATTAAGTATGTAAACATATATATCATAGTGGAGAGTCCCATCAATTACTTTCTGGTGTTTTAATTTTATAATTCATGCAAGTAAGAAATTGTACTGAATGTGGATTTGTCATATATAATCATTTAATCATTTTCTTGGAATTTAGCAACACAGTTTCATATCTTTTTAGTGGTTTTGCTAATTTAAGTATGATATTAGGCTCTTGAACTCCACTTAAGAACACACGCACTGCACTGACACTGACACTTTATTACACTTGGTCACTTTAACTTAACTGTATGCTGCAATATTTATTCTTTAACCACTCATCCATAAACCACTGCTAATCTCCCCACGCCATGCTCAATACTCTGAACATTGTACAGTCCAACTGCTGCTGATATGACATACTGCTATGCATAGTGTACAGTCTATATTTACATGTAAAGTCTATTTATCTGCATATCTGTAGATACCCACAAATACCTCCTATTTAATCAATATTTATATTAAGCTGCTACACTGAGTAAAACTGGGACCTTGAGAATGCAATTTCGTTCCACATCATGTACCACATGTGATGCAAATGACAATAAAGCTTCCTTGTATCCTTGTATCCTTGTATATTAAGAAGTATTTGCAGTCCAAACATATTCTTAACATGTATAATAACTCTTTTTATGCATGCCAACTCCAGATTACTCCAGGCTGAACAGGTTAATGTCCAGTGGCTTTTCAGAGTCTAGAGTTCAGACATCGAGAGCAAATAATATCCTGCCTTTGAAGTCTACAGATATATGGACATGGAGATGACTTGGCCATGGTGACAAATCAGGGGCACGTGTCTTTTTAAAGAGCACTTAAAGGCTTACTGAGTGACAGGAAAATTGATACCTGACTAATGAAAGATAATCCAAGGCTTAAGGAAGACTGTAGGCTGGATTATCTGGAGTTCTTTGAGGTCTTTTTTTAGTGTTTGTAGGCTAAGTTGGAGGATGAAGATCAGGCAGTTTGTTGATCTCTGACTGATTTATTTGGTGAAATCTTATGACACTCCAACTTTTTCAAGGACATTACATAACTTTGTCATATTGCTTTCCTTTAGCATGCACTCAGAATAACTTTGTGAATCGCTAGTTTGTTCTAGATGAGTCACTGAAAAGATGAGGCATCTAAAGAGACTAAAAGAATAAGAGTAACCAGATTAGCCAATTAACATTCTGCACATAATGAAAGGGAGGTGCATCATTAATGTTGGCTATGAATGTGCCATTTTGTTATGGACAGTGCCAAGTTGCAGAGAAATCATTGAAAAGGTTTTCTTCAAAATTTCTTTCTGTTGTCTGGTTACTAACGGCAAAATATAAAATGATGACACATTCTGAGATCTCTGTTACCTCTAAGCACGTATTGTAAATCACTACTAGCAAATGGACCAGCCCTCATCTGTTTTCTCTATAGGAGTAAAAATCATCCATAACACCGGGCAGCATGGTGGTTTGGTGGTTAGCACCCTTGCATTTCAATGCTGAGGTCTTTGGTTCAAGCCCCCATCTGGGTAGTTTCCATGTTGTCTGCATGGGTTTCCTCCCACAGTCCAAAAACATGGAGATCAGGTGAAGTGGGTACTCTAAATTGTACTGGTGTGTGTGTGTTTACCTAGCGAAGGATTGGTGCCACGTGCTTAGTTAGAATAGTGTAATGCCCTGGCCTGTGCCCAGTGAGGGGGCAGGGGACTAACTGCGACCCTGATCAGGATTAAGCTGGTGGGATAATGGATGGGCAATTTGTTATATTTGCTAAATGCCTTAAATGTAAATGTAGACACTCTTATCCAGAGCAACTTAGAAAAGTGCAGTTTACCCAGGAAAGTTCCCTAGCTAGTCAGTATAAGAGATTTCACCCCAAGCTTAGATGCACAAAACTCAACATACAGTTCATGCATACATACAAACATAAGCCTTAAATATGTAGAGGATAAGATGCTGAGGTCTTGGGTTCGAGTCCCCATCTGTGTGGAGTTTCCATGTTCTCTGTGTGTCTGCGTGGGTTACCTCCCACAGCCCAAAAACATGGAGATTAGGTGAACTGGATACTCTAAAATAATGCTGGTCTGTGTATGAATGTATGCATGTATGTATGGTTGGTACTCTGTCCTGGGTGATCCCCCTAGTGCTCGATGCAGTCCTCCAGGTGGACGGTCGCTTCCGGTTGAGAGTACACTGTCCACTTCTCGCCGGTGTGTGTGGTTGAGTTCTAAGTGTGTAAATGGAGTGTGTTGATTGTAAAGTATCCTTGGGTTTGTGCTATATACTGTAAGTGTAACATTAACAATAATAATTATTATAATAGTAGTAGGTCACAGTGTTATAGGTCATACTAGAATAATGTTAGTAGGCCATACTGTGTCCTTTGGATGTGGATGAGCAGGTTGAAAGACATTTTGGTAACTGGCATGATTGGGCAATTTAGGTGACTATTGAGTTCTAGTGTTGTCCTGTTATGCAATGTTATCCTTGCAGCTCTAGTTCTAAATTAAAGAAGCAAATATGGACACCAAACATGTCTTGGCTGGTCATCCCCATCTGACGTAAGTGCTAATATACATTTTGAGTGAACATTTCTTTTGACAACCCCAAAGTGGGTGTGATATAACCAGCAAAACACACCGTTGTGCAGTGCAGGGTGTACTTTAGGTTTGAGTTCAGCTAAATTCTATCATTTACAGTACACTGAAAGGTTTTTTTAAGCTTATTCTGTGGCTCTGTTCAGTGGAACTGGTTATTTGTAGGCATTAAGGCTTAAGGCATCTCCTCAGGAACTTTCTTCACTCTTCTGCCCAAACTAGAGCATCAAATACATTAGAATCTTCATCCATCAACATTTTACTCTTCCAAAAACCCACAAGTACAAGAAAACAATCTCTACAGGTTCTGAAATCTCAGGGCTGTACACCGGATCCAAACTGCTGACTCGTTTTATGGTGAGATGCATGTTACAGACATATATAGTGACATATTTACACACAAAATATATAGCAGCTTTAGCTCACCTGACTATAAAACTTGTCATCTGCAGGTGCACAGATTACATCAGTGAGGTTTTAGCTGGTGGGTTATTGGTCTGAAGGGGTCTGGAGATCCAATAATGCTTGTGTTTGAAGGCACATTGGTATTAAAATATTCCCTACCAGAACACTTGTTGCAAAAAAGTTGCATAGTGTTCATAATGTTCATGCATAGCCATACACATGAATTGTTGAGCTAATGTCTGAAAGTCTGTATTTTCAGTGTTTACTCATCCATAAATGCAGTGACAGCGGTAGCTGTGTGTTCTGTGGTGTGTAACTGGTTGAAACATGGCTTGGCAGAGTCCTCATTCCTCTTGAGGACTCAATGTGCTTGGCTACTCTCACTAAATCATACAGCGTACAGTTCTAAAGCCCAAAGACTTTCTGTTTAGCCATTCAGTGTGAGGCACATGAAGCTTCTGTATGCCTGGTTACTTAACATGTAACTCATTTTAATGCCTTTCTTTTATATTTTGTACCTTAAAACCTAAGAAGATCTCTGAATGGAAGGAATAGACTCTGAAGCTGCTGGTGCATCCAGTCTGTTTAAGATGTTAACAGTAATTACATGAAATATCTCCCACAGTTATGTAATAGAAATCAGTAGTTTTGTCCTCTGCACATTGTGGGTGATGAACTTCATGCTTCAAATTCATGCTAATAACGTAAACACCAGCCTAAAAGTCACAGGGAGGCCTGGGTCAGCTCACAGTCGCATAGTGTTTACATACGAGCTGTGTAAGCTCTAAATTTGAGAGCACAGTTCATCCTGACTGCCCTCACTAAGCCAAACCATGTGTGAGGAGATGGACCACCTCTCAGTCCTGTCAGTCAGCCGGCCAGGGGACTGATACTGCAGTGCACAGGGGAGCACAGGTCATCCAGGAACATACACACAGTCAAACACCCTCATGCATACACACACACACACACACATACACACACACACACACACACACACACACACACACACACACACACACACACACACACACACACTCACTCACAATACCTTCATACAGCAACATATCAGCTACACATGCTGACTGTACCCATGTAGAGAGGTAAAGTATTAAACTATATTTTTAATAATTGTTCGGTACATCAGGACACACCTGTGTACTCATAGATTAATAGCAATTGTTCTTTAACTACTATATTCATGTATTGTTGTTTTAGGGTGCTTTCACACCTACATTGTTTGGTCTGGACTTTCGGACTTTTCAGTTTGGTCCGAAACAAAATATCAGGTGTGAAAGGGACAGCAAACCACAGTCTGGACCAAAAGAGCAAAATTTGGTCTGACCAGAAGAGGTGTTCTCAGTCCGAATCTACTGAACTATGGTCTGGTTTGTGTGCAGTGTGAAAACACTTTTCTAGAAGGTTCAGACTTTTTTTCTGAGAGAATGAGAGAGAAAGGATACAACAGGATAGCAGAACAATGCCACCTTAAGGTAAACACACATCAATGTCAGGTACACATTCCTTCTATAAACCAATCAGTGTCAAGTGTAGGAAGATGCACCCCACGTAAGTGATGATGACAGGACGTAGGACGATCATACAAAAGTCTTTGGTGCGCTCTCAAAAATGCAGTGTGAAATCAAAACTAACCGGACCAAATATTTACAAAGTAACAAACACATGAACCTTGGTTCTGACCATCATACGGACCTTCATATGTGAAAACGCCCTTCAACTAGCAAGAACTGTTATATTATTTACTATTTATCAACAATATCATTTATCAAGAACTAATGATCAACATCAGGAGTTATTTATCATACATTGTTCATATATTCTAGCTAATATTGCTGGTGTAATGTAATAATAAGCTCCTGTCAGACACAGGGAAAGAAAAGTACCCATTATGTGCTGTTATCAACATTTGTGCAAAGATGCAAGCACTATGTTTTAAGGTAAGACCACCATTGCTGTGTCCACAACTGTGCACTATCCACTACAGAGTGGACTACTTTGAGGTTCTACCATTTTTTAATGGTGTCCAAAATTCTGGAGAATTTTCAGTGCACTCATACAATCCCACAATGCAGCACAATAAATAGTGTACAAATAGTAGACAGCATATACCCACAATGCATTGCAGTGTTTGGTTTGAAAACTGAAATGGTAGAATTGCACTTAATTAGCAAACCCACATGTTGTAGTGTTCAAAATCATTTATTACCATCACAAATTCTGCTCACTATAATAATATAGTTTTATATAGTGATCCACTATATGCATTATGTTTAACTCCTACACAATGTGTGTGTGTGTGTGTGTGTAATATATATATATATATATATATATATATATATATATATATATATATATATATATATATATATATATATATATACCCTTTAACTTTCTGCACTACAACACATTTACGTCACTATATCTTCTTGAAGGTGTCGAACACAATGTGATTGTGCCATCTCTACCAAATGGTAGAGGTATGTTAAGCAAGGAAACACTAGAAATGTGACATTTTCTTGTATGAGTGTAGAACAACAATGGTAGCGATACCACAAGGAATAAAGTGGATGCTAAAGGGTTAAACACAATTCCCAAATTGAATTTTGGTACCATTAAATGCGGGTGAAAGGCCAAAATGCAAAGGAAAAGCCAATGTTTTTGTAGTATATGAGTATTTTTCTTCACTTAAGTAATTTCATTTAATATTAAGCTAACTTTTACTTGTGTTGAAGTAAACCATCAGGTTTTCTGTCTCTCCAACTGGTTCTGGGTGTTTGCATGGTGTGTTTTGGGTTTGGAAAGCAGAGCAGCTGAACTCAGCGTGACACTCCAGGTCACAGAGAGTCTCTTTCTCCCCTCTGCTGCTTTCCCCTGCTAATTTCCCTTATTCTCTCTCTCTCTCTCTCCCCCTTATGCATTCTTCTCAGATTCTCATTTCCTTTTACCCTGTCTTTGCTCTTCATTTTTCTCTCCAGTGAAGAATTGATTACATGCTGTCTATAAATCTATTTGAAGATTATGTGAAGAAATTAGTCTATAGATTCTACAGCCTGAAGACATTAATTGGCCTCCTTAGACCTTCTTCCTCACTTGAAGGATGTAGTGTGATCTGGTTTACATTTTACATTGACTAGGGTGGTGACGTGAATGATCAGGGATGGTTTTAAATGTGAACGAGCAAAGCTTTCCTTCTGCTTGTTTCCTCACTGGCTAGTGGGCTAAAATGATGGTATATGATACGAGTAGCAAAGAGTTGTCAACAATAGTAGAAAGTCTGGACGCAAGTGCAAGCAGGTGGAGGTTTTATTGAACACAAACAATAGTATTATGGAATTCAGAACTGAAGAACATGATGGTGACAACATCGATAGCGATGAGACCAGACCAAGAACACCAGGAAATGGAGCCCCGAGTGGCTCAGCGAGCTAAGACTGTTACTATGATCTGAGGATTGCAAGTTTGAATCCCAGGTCATGCTGTTTGCCATCAGCAGCCGGGGCCCGAGAGACTATGGGTTGGTAAGATGGCACTGTCTGCCCAGCTCCTCAGAACTAAGGATCCCAGGCTTTTCTCGGAGTATATTGGCTGCCCGGTGGCGATGTGTTGGCAGCAGTTTGTAAAGAGGCGGAGCTTGACTTTGAAACCATCCTAGAGTCAGGACATTACATGTGATAGGGATGGGTCAGTTGGCTTACAAACACATTGTGGAGAAAATTGGGTAAAAAAAGAAAACCAGGCAAATGTATATAGAGGGTAATCAAGGCAAGGACAGGTCCAAACAGGAATGAACATCATAATGCATTAGAACCATGTGAATACTGTGACTTGAGTCATGACCTGGTGGGGGAACCAGGTGGAGACAAAAAAATAAACAAAAGCAGAAGTGGCATGAGCATAGACAGTTTGAGTAGAATTTTTCAATTAGATAGTCTCGTAAGTTATTAAAACACCAAAAACTTTACATTTAAACTGAAAATCGTGCCATTATTTTGGAGGTGTTTGAAAAAGACCTACTGAAGATGACACTGGAAGGGGGCCCCAAGTGGCTCAGCGGGCTAAGACGCTGACACTATAACCAGAGGATCGCAAGTTTGAATCCCAGTCATGCTGTTTGCCATCAACAGCCAGGGCCCAAGAGAGCAAAAATTGGCAGGTAGATGGTGTTCTCACTCTAATCATCACTCACACATTTCAATGTCCATTGGCTCAGGCGTCTACTGATTGGTCCAATTTGAGCTGGGAATCCTGCACTTTCCTCTGAGCGTGTTGGCTCCCCAGTGACGGTGTATCAAGAGGCCGTGGCTGTATCACACACAGCAGAGGAGGCTTGTGCTTGTCTTCACCCTCCTAGAGTCAGGGACAGTGCAAAGTGATGGGGAGAGCCCCCTAGTGGATGGGATGGTTTAATTGGCTACTGCCATATTGGGAGGGGGAGAAAATTGGCAAAAATGATAAAAAAAACAAAGATGGCACTGGAAATTCTGCCAATGGGGACCAGTTCATTGAGGCAATGTTGAAAACAGTATTGAAGCAGAGGAGCCTTCACTGCCTGCATTGCCAAAATACGAGTGCATGATTCTATGCTTTGAATATTTCCTTCAATATAGTCTTTAATATGACGTGTTTTGGAAACTATTCCATTTCAAGGCATTAGTAATCAACAGAAGATGCGCTTGTTAGAAATGCATGAATCACTCTGACATGACTCATCAGTCTATTGCTTGCAGACACATTTATTATTCATATGCAAATGAATCTTTATTTGCCGCTTGCATTTTATACTTTCTGCTAAGTGTGTTTATTGATCACAGAAAACACATTTGGAGTTTATCAGTTTGAGATGAAGCAGATCTGGTTCTTGAGCGAATTATTTTCCAAGCATGATGAAGACAGATGTAAGCGACAGTGCTCCACTCTAGAGTCTCTTGATGAGCTGATTAAAGCCATCTAGTATGAACCTGACTCATGTGAATCAAATGGAAGTCAGCTGGTTCTGTGAAGCTCTTTTTGTTTGGATTAGCTGGGCCCAGAGGGAGTTCACTCAGTAGTACATTTCTGTTCGATGTGCTCTGAAGAAAACACTGTCATAAATATGAATGCTCTCTAATCTGATGTTGGCACCTCCTGTCTGAAAGAGTGTGGTTGTGTGTGTATGTGTATATGCAAAGTCTTAGTGTTATGGGAGTTCTTTTTTTTTTTTTTCTCATGTGTTATACATTTGTTGCACTTCTAAGGCCAACATGTTAGCTATTGTAATCTGCCTTGTGGCTTTTTTCTGGGATGACTGATTGACAGAAGTACTGGAAAAGGGATTTAGATCAAATTTCCTTACTTGGTGTGAAAATGACAAACTTTTATTTACGGTAGATCAATGATACAGTATGTGATACAGCAAAGCACTGCATTAAAACTAACCCCACCCGGTAGAGGCTGGACTTCAGTCTGGCTAGTCCTAATATGGCCACCAAGAGAGCCTTTAAATTTGACTTAAACTTACTTGGGGTCCCAATCAAGTCATGTCAGTTTTTCACCCAAGTCAGTACTCTTCTCAAAATTTCAGTCCACACAGATAGCAAAATTATTCTGGCCCACATTTTGCCATCATCCCCCAATTTATTTGGCCCACTTGCTGCATGGATTGATGGCACTTGGGCAGACTGCTACGAGTTGCAAGATGTGGGCCACATATACGCCAGGTTAGGGCCTCATATCAGCCAAATGTTGGTAACAGTGCCATATCTCTGCCAGAAGTGGACCACATCTGTTTTAGAACATGTGGGCCAAAAGTTTTTTTAATATGTGGGCCACTGATGGCTCATATGTAGGTAACACTGCCATATCTCTGCCAGAAATGGACCACATCTGTTATGGGCATGTGGGCCAAATATGTATTTTCAATATAAGGGCCACATTTGGCTCACATGCATTTTTCCAGTGCCAGCAGTGCCAATTCTCAGCCAGATGTGGCCCACATCCGTATGCTATCAAGGGCATGCAGGCACAAAAGATGTCTCCCTGTGTTTTCAAAGTTTTTGCTGCTACTTTGCCATATTTGGTCTTCTTGCATGCATATCCACCAAGGATTCTCCCCTTATATGGCTTTGTAGAAAATACACTATAAACTCACTCATTATTGAGGAGACATGTAATCTGTTCTAAAAAAAACCAAAAAAAACCTGAACATGACTTCATACACACATCTCAGAAAACACTTTGAAAGTGTGTTCACTCAATCCAAAGGGAAAGCAAGGAAAGGATGTTCCTAAATTAATTTGCAGGCCCTACACAACCTGTTTAGTGTACATATAGGGTGTAACTGTTAACATTAACAACATTGTCACCTAGTAACAAAACAAACCATACCCCATAAACCTTAAATGATTAACTATTTTTAGATATTTATTAGAGAAGCTTAAATAAGCAGAGACACATTTTTCAGACTGAGTCAGACAGCAGCACGTTTTTTCCCACCAAATGTTGCAATCTGTCATTCATATGATAATGACATGGTAATTCTGGACACATTGGTGGATTATCGTATGTGGAAAGTGCAAAAATGCCCCATCAAACAAAAGAGCTCTCGCCTGAACAAGGACCTCTCATCTCAGTGTTCACAACTATCTCATAAATATTCCATCTAGGAACCACTAAATGAGAAAACCCCTGTGTCACCTCACATTTGTTGAGCTTTAGAAATAAAACCACATAAAATTTCTAAAAATTGTAATGAGAAGTGTGTAGCCAACACCTCTGTTTATTCATTTCTGAGCTCAAAAGTCTTGGCTAGAAATGTTTATAGTGTTTATTTACAATATATCAGCACATCTGAAAATAGGTTTTTGGAAAGTCTAAGTTTAGAGCAGATTTAATCAAAATATAGATTTATGACACTTACTGTTTTGACACTGTTGTAGCTGAGTTTGTGTTGAACAAAAGTCTGTGTAACACTTTTAATTATTAATTTTAGATTGGTGTAATTTGTAAAAAGTCAAGGCATGTCAGACTACATCAGAGTGTTTGAAATACCTGCAGACTCCAAGGGGCTAAACAATTAAACAACATATTCTATAATTAGGCATATAAGAGTTAGTGACTGATTAAAATAGCACTTGATTTATTTTGTATTAGCTAACATTATTTAACATATAACTAAGGAACTAATCTGAAATGTTCATCTTAGGTGCATGTCCACTGTGAGAGACATAATCTACAAGAAAAAATCCGGAAACCACAATGTATGATTTTTTAAT
>BRDA01093899.1:721-11295 GCA_036984385.1 Crenuchus spilurus | reverse complement strand
TGCGGTGGAACGAGGACCGCGCTGCAGCCGTAGTGGAGGGGGGCGTTCCTACCCGGGTCTGCTACAGTGGCCAGCTGCAGCACTACGCCAACCAGATCAGCAGCAAGCTTCAGGGAGTCAAGCTCGCCGAGGACTACACCAAGCCTGGGGAGTACACGGGTAACTTGGGTGTTTTATTGTTTATGATTTTTTGGTAGGTAAATTTTTTGCTTTCCTCCCGGAGCAAGCTCCGTGACTTTTTTTATTTTTATTTTTTCAGAAGAGCTCATCAGGGTGGAGTATCTGTACTCCCAGACTGGCGTAGTGCTGCAAAACCTCTGCAAGAATCCAGACGCTCCGGGCGGCATCGATGACGAGGACCTCCCGAACGAGCTGGAGGATGAAGGATTTGAAGAGGCGGGCGGTGACCTGCTGGACGACGGCTCAGACTTCCTGGAGCACAGTCTGGAGAAGTTGCAGCCTCCCCGCCCCGCGGTGGGTCCTCCAGCTCCCTCGTCAGCTATGTCGGATTCTGCTGAGGCCTTCGAGTCTGGGCCACCCGAGGACAAACCCGCCCCTGATCAGGTTGCTTCACAGATGGAGAAAGAAAATGAGGATGTAAGTACAAAGTGTTTGGGGGGGGGGTTTAGACATCAGTTTTGTGTGTGTGATCGTTGTTTTAATCTTATTATTTTTTGCAGGACAGCCTAGGACCTGACGGACTCAGGCTACCAGCACGTCGTCAACCTGGCCAACAGTCTGGTGGAGCTGCGCCACCAGGCCTTTGTGACCGAGCGGACCGTAGACGGCATCGTTGCTCTTTGGGAGAAACTGAAAGATGCAGACAAGAGCGGTGTCGTCTACCCCCCTCGTCACAAAGACAGACTGATAAAGGGGCGGTTTAAAAACAGGCACTCTAAGACCTCCGTCACGGCTGGTGTGGAGAGTCTGAAGCGGTAAGTGTGTTTTCTACTGTTCACATCTCTGTTGTTGCTCGCAGCAGAGAGGCTGATTTTCTTTTGTCTTGGTAGCTGCTTCCTTGGACAAGACGCAGGGCTTGCTCAGTGGCCCAACGTCAGCCGCCTTGTTGAGGCCATATGCCTGGCGCTTTGTCGCCTTCACCCGGCCGGTAAGACCATCGCTGGCGTCAGGGTGAACAGGTGGGCTGCCGTCATGAGACTACACCCTGATCAGGGATGTAGTCTTGGACAGCCCTGGCCTCATGGCCCGGACACGGATCCAGCTGTTTGAGCTGAATCAGCTGACACTGAGCCAGTGGTGAGTTGAATCAGTCTTTAAGTCATAGATTAATTACACTCGGTGTTCGCAGGGGGCAACATACTCATGACTTAACACTGCTTCTCTTGTAGGTACAACGCCAGGAAGAAAAAGCAGGAGTAGGATGTTCTGCGCCTGAGCGTTGGCCAGCCCAACACTAACATGGTGGCCCTGGAACCCCTCCCTCCACCCCTGGGCAAGCTCCCGGAGCCTTTGGCCTATGGGCATCCTGCCCATGATTTAAAGATACAGCCAGATGCTTCAGGACAAGCTGTAGCTCAGCGGGTCCGGGGCCATCCTCTGGCTCCGTCACCCTCCTACATTGTACATGAGCACTCTGCTGCCTCCACTTCCACTCCTGCCGCCACTGCCACCCCAACCATTCCAAGGACCACTGCTTGGCGGTTGAAGAAAAAGGCAGAGGCTGCAGCCGATGGGCAAATCATAAAACGGCGCAGACATGAACAGTACACCTGCAAGCACTGTGGCAAACCAAAAACTAAAGAGTTTGGCCACAGTCGCTTTAAAAGGTGTTCACTTCTGCGCCGTGGCTGCAGGCAAGACAGTAGAGCAGTGGATGGAGGAGATGAAAAAAACAAACAATTCTTTTTATGGGTTAACCAAATTTTTGTGGGATGGGTTAATAGGCTACTGTAAACACATTGGGTGGGAAGGAGAGAAAATTGGCAAGTAATTGATAAAAACAAATTATTAGAAATGTTTTACACATGTAACACACAAGTGTGAGACACATGTAACACACAAGTGTGAGACACATGTAATATAAACATAATATATACATATAACACAAGTTATATACATTTATAATATAAATATATTGCATATACATATATTACATAATAGAACAAGTATATTATAAATAACATTGTTTGCAAAGACAACAAAGATATGAATAGTGAATGTTATTTATTCTCTTTTACAAGGACAAAAAGCACTTTGATAATGTGAATGTTATTCTCTTTTACAAAGACAGAAAGCACTTTGATAATGTGAATGTTATTCTCTTTTACAAAGACAGAAAGCACTTTGATAATGTGAATGTTATTCTCGTTTACAAAGACAGAAAGCACTTTGATAATGTGAATGTTATTCTCGTTTACAAAGACAAAAAGCACTTTGATAATGTGAATGTTATTCTCTTTTACAAAGACAGAAAGCACTTTGATAATGTGAATGTTATTCTCTTTTACAAAGACAGAAAGCACTTTGATAATGTGAATGTTATTCTCTTTTACAAAGACAGAAAACACTTTGATAATGTGAATGTTATTCTTTTACAAAGACAAAAAGCACTTTGATAATGTGAATGTTATTCTCTTTTACAAAGACAGAAAGCACTTTGATAATGTGAATGTTATTCTCTTTTACAAAGACAGAAAGCACTTTGATAATGTGAATGTTATTCTCTTTTACAAAGACAGTGATAATGTGAATGTTATTCTTTTACAAAGACAGAAAACACTGATAATGTGAATGTTATTCTTTTACAAAGACAGAAAGCACTTTGATAATGTGAATGTTATTTATTCTTTTTTACAAAGACGTGAATGTAATTGTACTGGTTTGTTCAGCAATAAAAGAAACAGTTCAGAATATACACTTTCTCTGGGTTTTATTTTAGATTAGAATAAAATAACGCTACATATAAGTTGAACTACATAGATTATCAGTAAATTAAAATAAAATAAAATTAAAATATAATCAATTACAGTTTTTAAGAAATATACGAAAATGTATGTTAATAGGCTAATCGATATGCAAAGGGAGGTCCTGAATGACATGAAGCACATGGTTACTCAATATGCAGGGGGTGGTCCTGCCACTGGGAAGGGGGAGAGAGGGAGGGGGCTCGGGTTTTCTTTGCTGTTTGTGGTAACTAACCCTAGGGTTGCAGCTGGAAGGACCTGGATATCTCGCTGGCCCCGGGTGGCCCCTAGGGGTGCCGTAGGCCCCATGTCAGGGGTCCAGGTGCCTAAGGGGCCAGGGGGGGCCACAGAGAAGATCGTTCATTTGAGGCAGACGAACGTTTGTTCCAATATGTCGAGATGAGTGCCATTGGCCTGTTCCAATCTCTCTTGCCGTCTAACGGGCTAATCGGTGTGCGGCGTAGGCGGGGCTTTGCGTCTTTTAGAGCAGATCGGTCCGCCATTGTTTTACCACTTTAGCGGTTGCGTCGGAGAAGAAGAGTTTCCTGATAATTCCACAGGTAAGTCGTTTATTTACTTATTGTTTTGTGTGGAAGTAAGTTTTGTCGGAGTTTGTTTTAAGTAATTACATGCTCATGTTTTTGCGACTATTTTTTTTTTTTACAGACGACACTGATATCGCCACTTGTAAGTTGTCCTTATGTTTGTTTACATAAACCAACCTTTTTTAAACTATTGAAATGTAAGTGGAAAGCGGCGAGTGCAGTATTATTGCTCATAACTTTAAAGTAAGCTAAACAAACGTTTTCTGAACTGTGAGTGTGAGTGACAAATGTCCCCCCCTTCCCCCCAGTGTATTGTTTGAATCTGTTTAACCCCCTATTACCTTCAAATTTACTAACTGGCATTTTAATTGCTTTATATTATTTCCAAGTAAATATTTTATCTATAACATTCGAAATGAAAAAAAAAAAAAACAATGTTATTATGAACAGTAACGTTTTAGGTTTGGAGTCAGTCAGTCCTTTTATCAAAGTACATCTTTTTTCATTGATGGTATTATTAAGAGCTTCGATGCCGATGTATCTGGTTGGGTTTGGAACCACTTAAGTCTACCCTGTTGTTCAAGCAGGGAGACATGACCATAATAACTTTACACTTTTGTCATTTTTGGTCCTCCATACAATAAGTTATATGTGTATTTAAAGGCATTAAAAATTGGATGGGGTCAAGTTGATCACAAAGATAATAGGAGGGTTAAATAACACTGTTCTGAATAATATCTGAGAGTTCCCTTTGGTTTAAGCAGATAAGAAAATGTGAAAAATATGTTTTGGATACAATGGATCACAGGCCAACATTCAGGAGGGAGGCTTCAGGGGAAGTGACCCTGAAACCCTCAGCCGAGACCATGGCGCTGGCCAAGGCCTTAGGGCCAAGCCAGCACCATTTCAGGCCTGGGCGGCAGACAGGGTCACAGCCAAGGCCAAGAGCTGTGTGGTGGCAGGTGGCGGTGACCCCGGCAACACCCAGCTGGTCCTCAGCGAGACTGAGGTTCAGTTTGGGCAGTACCGGGGTCAGACCTTCAAATGGCTGCTGACCCACGATGTGATAATGAACCCATCAGAAGGAGCGTGAGGGTGGAGACACCTCTCTGAGCCCAACCATGGCCAACAAGGATATCTTGAGCCGGTATGTGTGAGAAAGAGAGACAGTGGAGATTTGCTGCAGCAACACTCACAATTTCAGCAACTGCTGTCTATACTGTGCTGCGTAGCTGGTGACCTCACTGTGTAGTTGGTGACCCCACTGTGTAGTTGGTGACTGCCTTATCACATATGCATGCTTACAGCTTTGATATTAAAGCTTTTGCCTGGTGCCGGCACGCCTAACCCTAAATCACTCTCACCTCTCGTGCACATTCTTTGCCTCCTCATCTGCAAACTGTGACACTGATTTACCTTCAGAGTGATTAATGCTTCTTGTCTCAGCTCTTTCCTCCGCGTCCGAGGTCCCTGGACCACCCCGGCGCTCCCCACCGACAGCTGAACCGCAGAATCAGCCGGTGCCCCCCCTGCTGAGGTGAGGAAAAATGTTCCTGCTTGACTTTTTGTTGTGTGTTTACGGACAGGTAATGCCATATTCAGAGCCTCTCAGTGTGTCTCTTCCTTCTCTGTTTAATGTGTCGTAGGTGCTTCTCCCTGAGAGATGGAAGCAGACGCTTCCATCCGAGCAACATCAGTGGGTCAGAAAGGGCTCTCTTTACCAGAGACCAGTCCGGGAGGCTGGTACTGACCAAGAGTCTGCACCTGTGGTGGTCGCCTCCTGGACCCCGGCTGATTTATACACAACCTCCATCGTCGCCTGCCCCCTTCTTCCACAGCCGGCTGTTCCTCTGGATGCCCTATCGCATGTGGGCATTCAAGCTGCTGTGCGCACAGCCCGACTGCCGCCTTCTTGGCTCCAAGCTGACGGCTTGCGGGCTGTACAAGACCGTCCGGAGGGTCTTGGACTTCAGCGGCTGGTACTTCATGGCGACAGAGTACCTGGAGTGACGGCGCTGTAAGCGGAAGGTGGCAGGCTGGTCGTGAGACGTCCTTTAGCAGCTGGACCCTGTTCACAGGGAGAAGTTTCCAGCGGTGCTGACCTTCAGGCTTGATTATGTTCACTTATTAATTTTATCACATTTATCCTCTAACAAAATATTTGTCACTTCTGGCTGGAGAACCAAATTATTTGTTTTGGTATTACAGGCTGTCCTGCGATAAGGAGGTTGTGCGCCTGATGCGGTGATTTACAGGCATCTGTGTGTCAGACACAGAGAACAGTGGCTGGCCCAGTCCTCCGAGTACCTCTCTGTACTTGAAAGGTTTTTGGCCTCCGGCACCGACACTAGAACCACCAGGCATGAGCTGCCGCCCATGGTGCCGGTGCCCACTCCGACATGGCTGTTGACAGTATATGCCCAGGATGGACTGTCACGGCTTGAGGAGATGAAGGCCAGGGTCACCTCCATCTTCGGTACGGTGCTAAAGATGGATTCCACCAAGAAGGTAAGTCTGTACACAGACGATTGCCGTTCTTGTACCTCAACTTGTAATTTCGGATCTTGACGTGAAACATTTTTGGACTCTGTGTCAAGTGACCAAGAAACTAGCCAGTGCTGCAGCCACAGCGGCGGCGTGGGCTACAAACGTCGGTAACGAGTTTGGGCAGGTCCTGATCAGCGTCCTCACAGCCGCTGAGGGCCTGCTACCCATGTCCGTCGGGCTGATGGATCGGTACCGGCGAGCTGGAGAGGCCCCTCCTCTGGTCCTGTATGTCGACCGCGACTGCTGTTCCACCGTGGGCAAGAGAGCAAGGTGGCTGCAATGTTCCACGAGTGGGACCAGCTGGTCATCAGGCTGGATGTGTGGCACTTTATGCGAAGATTCGCTGCAGGTGTCACAACAGACCACCACCAGCTGTATGGTGGTCTCATAGGGCGCCTCTCCTTTTGCATCTTTGAGTGGGATGCAGAGGACGTGGCGCACCTAAGGGAGGCCAAGCAGTCGAAGCTGGAGGAGGAACCACGGTCCAGGAGCCGCCTGACTGATGCGAGGTCTTCCAGCAAACCCTCTGCCAAAGAGCTGGCTCGGCACTGCCGCCGCCGTACCCGTGGCACCCAGGAAACGGAGCGGCTCATAGAGGAAATGCTGGCAGACTTCATGGAGGCCACGGACACCATGGACATCAGGCTTTTGGACCGTGAGAAGATGGAGGACATCTGGCGGACCCAGAAGCACCACCTCCACTGCATACAGGACCCTCCTTGGAATACAGCTCTACAGGAGGGTCGGGCAGGTGACCAAGGGAGGGGTCATCTTGGCTGTGTATCGCTGTGCGCGAGGCTCCACATCGCTGGAGTCATCCCACCTGCACCTGAACCGCTTTGTGCCTGGTAAGTGTGTGTGCACCTGTGCAGTCTTTGTGTTCTGGTTTAAAATATTTTTATTAATTGTTTTTTGGGACTTACTAACATGATGTAAACCCCCCTCCTTTTTTAAGGCACAAGAGCAAATGACTTGCACTTCCAGGCGTACCTGTTGGAGGGTTTGGTGTGGTGGAACGAGGACCGCGCTGCAGCCGTAATGGAGGGGGGCGTTCCTACCCGGGTCTGCTACAGTGGGCAGCTGCAGCACTACGCCAACCAGCTCAGCAGCAAGCTTCAGGGAGTCAAGCTCGCCGAGGACTACACAAAGACTGGGGAGTACACGGGTAACTTGGGTGTTTTATTGTTTATGATTTTTTGGTAGGTAATGGTAGGTAAATTTTTTGCTTTCCTCCCTGAGCAAGCTCCTTTTCAGGAGAGCTCATCGGGGTGGAGTATCTGTACTCCCAGACTGGCGTAGTGCTGCAAAACCTCTGCAAGGATCCAGACGCTCCGGACGGCATCGATGACGAGGACCTCCTGAACGAGCTGGAGGATGAAGGATTTGAAGAGGCGGGCGGTGACCTGCTGGAGGACGGCTCAGACTTCCTGGAGAACAGTCTGGAGAAGTTGCAGCTTCCCCGCCCCACGGTGGGTCCTCCAGCTCCCTTGTCAGCTATGTCGGATCCTGCTGAGGCCTTCGAGTCTGGGCCACCCGAGGACAAACCCGCCCCTGACCAAGTTGCTTCACAGATGGAGAAAGAAGATGAGGATGTAAGCACAAAGTGTTTGGGAGGGGGCTTAGACATCAGTTTTATGTGTGATCGTTGTTTTAATCTTATTTTTTGCAGGACAGCCTAGGACCTGACGGACTCTCAGGCTACCAGCACGTCGTCAACCTGGCCAACAGTCTGGTGGAGCTGCGCCACCAGGCCTTTGTGACCGAGCGGACCGTAGACGGCATCGTTGCTCTTTGGGAGAAACTGAAAGATGCAGACAAGAGCGGTGTCGTCTACCCCCCTCATCACAAAGACAGACTGATAAAGGGGCGGTTTAAAAGCAGGCACTCTAAGACCTCCGTCACGGCTGGTGTGGAGAGTCTGAAGTGGCAAGTGTGTTTTCTACTGTTCACATCTCTTTTGTTTCTCGCAGCAGAGAGGCTGATTTTTCTTTTGTCTTGGTAGCTGCTTCCTTGGACAAGGCGCCGGGCCTGCTCAGTGGCCCAACGTCAGCCACCTTGTTGAGGCCATATGCCTGGCGCTTTGTCGCCTTCACCCGGCCGGTCAGACCATTGCTGGCGTCAGGGTGAACAGGTGGGCTGCCGTCATGAGAGACTACACCCTGATCAGGGATGTAGTCTTGGGACAGCCCTGGCCTCATGGCCCGGACACGGATCCAGCTGTTTGAGCTGAATCAGCAGACACTGAGCCTGTGGTGAGTTGAATCAGTCTTTAGGTTGTAGGTTACACTCGGTGTCCACGAGGAACAGCCTGTTCATGACTCAACACTGCTTCTCTTGTAGGTACAACGCCAGGAAGAAAAAACAGGAGCAGGATGTTCTGTGCCTGGACGTTGGCCAGCTCAACACAAACATGGTGGCCTCGAAACCTCTCCCTCCACCCCTGGGCAAGCTCCCGGACCCTTGGTCTATGGGCACCCTGCCCATGATTTAAAGATACAGCCAGATGCTTCAGGACAAGCTGTAGCTCAGCAGGTCTGGGGCCATCCTCTGGCTCCGTCACCCTCCTACATTGTACATGAGCACTCTGCTGCCTCCACTTCCACTCCTGCCGCCACTGCCACCCCAACCATTCCAAGGACCACTGCTTGGCGGTTGAAGAAAAAGGCAGAGGCTGCAGCCGATGGGCAAATCATAAAATGGCGCAGACATGAACAGTACACCTGCAAGCACTGTGGCAAACCAAAAACTAAAGAGTTTGGCCAGTCGCTTTAAAAGGTGTTCACTTCTGCGCCGTGGCTGCAGGTAAGACAGTAGAGCAGTGGATGGAGGAGATGAAAAAAACAAACAATTCTTTTTATGGGTTAACCAAATTTTTGTGGACAAGCTGTAGCACAGCGGGTCCGGGGCCATCCTCTGGCTCCTTCACCCTCCTACATCGTGCATGAGCACTCTGCTGCCTCCACTGCCACTCCTGCCGCCCCAACCATTCCAAGAACGACTGCTTGGCGCTTGAAGAAAAAGGTAGAGGCTGCAGCACATGGCAAACCGTAAAAAGGCGCAGACGTTGCGCCTACTGACATTTTCTGTTCTAATTTGTTACAAGTCTGATTGGCCAGTTTGTTCCAATATGTCGAGAAAAGTGTCATTGGCCTGTTCCAATCTCTCTTGCCATCTAATGAGGCAATCGGTTTGCGGCGTAGGCGGGGCTTTGCGTCTTTTAGAGCAGATCGGTCCGCCATTGTTTTACCACTTTAGCGGTTGCGTCGGAGAAGAGGCCTTGCACTTTTTCTGATAATTCCACAGGTAAGTCGTTTATTTACTTATTGTTTTGCTCTTGTGTAAGTTTTGTCAAAGTTATTACATTCTCATGTTTTTGCAAATTTTTTTTTTTTTTTTTTTTAAACAGACAACACTGATATCGCCACTTGTAAGTTGTTCTTACGTTTGTTTACATAAACCAACCTTTTTTTACTATTGAAATTTAAGTGAAAAGCGGTGAGTGCAGTATTAGTGCTCATAACTTTAAAGTAAGCTAAACTTTAAATCAAACATTTTCAGAACTGTGTGTTAGACAAATGTCCCCCCTTCTCCCCAGTGTATTGTTTGAATCTTTTTAACCCCCCTATTACCTTCAAATTTACTAACTAAATTGGAAACATATCTGGCATTTTAATTGCTTTATATTATTTCTAAGTAAATATTTTGTTATCTATAACATTCGAAATGAAAAAAAAAAAAAAAAAATCATGTTATGAGCAGTAACATGTTTTAGGTTTGGAGTCAGTCTGAGTGCTTTTATCATAGTACATCTTTTTTCATTGATGGTATTAGGAGCTTTGATGTTGACTTATGTCTTGGATGCACATAAGTGGTGCGCAGGTGTGGCCAAAATTAACGATGCGCAACGTGAATTACAACGTGACACGCATTTGCGCACCATTTACTTGATTATGTTTTGCCACGATAACCGGAGTTGACAGGTTCGTGGTTTTCACTTCAAATTGTTTTGTTGAAAATCCAGTCGCGGGTGAACTTTCAAGGGTGTCGGGATGCGTTTTATTGGGTAACTTTTAAAAATTGCCGCGGCCGGTTGCCTAGGATTTTACTTCAACACGGCGGGCAAACATGTACAAAGTCGACACAAAGGAAGTTTGAATAAAACAATGACAACGAAGAGAACATAATATAAGGAGACAGAGAGAGACACAAACAGAGAGAGACACAAGCTAATATGGGTAAATAGGGAATACGGGAGGCAGTATGATTGATGGACTGAAATTCCTTATAAGCAAATACTAAGTCGAACACTCTTAGTTGTTTGGCCATTTGATTCAAACGTGTGACAGACATTTTGGGCTAGTTTAAGCTTCTGAAGGGCGGGTTTTAGACTGACTTTTGGCTCAATAATTTTGATGGATCTGGCAACCCTGACGGTAACAATTCTCACAAGCTGAATCATAAACGAATATTCCTTAAAGTCAGGTAGTTAGTATGACGGAGGGCATAAGGGATAAATGGGTATAATCGAACACAGAGAGAGACAAACACAGAGAGAGAC
>BRDA01093894.1:0-21182 GCA_036984385.1 Crenuchus spilurus | reverse complement strand
GGAATGCCACTGTCAAGGAAATAACAGAATGGGCTCAGGAATACTTCCAGAAAGCATTGTCAGTGAACACAATCCACCGTGCCATCCACCGTTGCGAGCTGAAACTCTACAGTGCAAAGAGGAAGCCATTTCTAAGCAAGCTCCACAAGCTCAGACGTTTGCACTGGGCCAGGGGTCTTTTAAAATGGAGTGTGGCAAAACGGAAGACTGTTTTGTGGTCAGATGAGTCACGATTTGAAGTTCTTTATGGAACACTGAGACGTCATGTCATCCGGACCAGAGAGGACAAGGATAACCCAAGTTGTTATCAAAGCTCCGTTCTTTTTTTGGGATTTGTTGACGCCATGAAATTTTGAAACAACAAATTTTTCCCTTAAAATGATACATTCTCTCAGTTTAAACTTTTGATCTGTGATTTGTGTTCTGTTCTGAATAAAATTTTAGATGTTGGCACCTCCACATCATTGCATTCAGTTTTTATTCACAATTTGTTTAGTGTCCCAACTTTTTTGGAATCCGGTTTGTATTTATTCTGATTTTATAGCTTTAAAAGAGGCTTGTCAATGTTTTGTAAAGTGTAATTGTCAAGTTGTCTGTTATAGTGGACAGGCTGTAAAGTACACATGTAAAAAATGAATGTTGCTCTGATTTACACAATCATATCAGAATATTATGACCAAATCTGGTTTGGAATTAACTCACACATGTAACATGACATGGTGATCCCTAACACTTTCCTCAACACTCTGGTGTTCATTATAGAGGTTAACTGGTGCACTGTGGAGCACTGAATGCTCTGTACCACTTGCCAGAGTTGGCATCAATGGCCTGTAGGGCACCACTGTTACACAGTTGAGAGGACTAGTACAAGAGTACAAGAAGCCTATTCTCAGTACAGCTTCACTACAGCAGCTCTACAACTTCTCACACAGTTAGTGGTTTCTGAGATGCTACCACCACCATGCTTTACCCGATACACTATTATCAGCCCTTTTGGACATCAGTCACATCACATTTTTTACCCTGATGATGGTTTTACACTCTGCTACAACTGACTGGTGTGCTCACTTATTTATACTTGGAGCAAACCCTGTGACGTCCATGGCTGAGTTCATTCCATACCAAGGGTGGTCATAATATTATGACATGACTGAGAATTTACTCTACAAACATATAAAAAACACATTTTATCATTTTTCTTTGGTTCCCAGGAGGCTGTGATGAAGAAGTGTTTCAGAAGTCATCTCCAGCTTGGAGCTCCTGAACTGTTCTACTGAATCTCCCTGATCGAGCGTATTTGTCTTTTTCTCACTGTCATATGAGGCAGATTGAGTTGAGCACGCCTGCTTTTATGGCTGCCCACAGACAAAGGAAGCTGAGTGTCCATCAGCAGATCAACTGGAGTGCTCTGGAGAAAGCTGCTGTGTTCTTTGGAAGATGGTTGAAAATGAAGTGCCTCCCCTGCCTCCCAGATACAGGTTCAGGGATCTGCTTCAAGGAGAACAGCCCTGGCTAAATGATGACAAGTAAGTGCTAATTTAGCTAATTTAGTAAATTAGATTTAAAGGTGTATTTGAGATAAGAAAAGACTGAGCAACAGCTTTTAGTTTTTTAGCAAAAATAAAACAAATATTAGTGCATCTCCAAAAATTTGAATATTGTGAAACATTTTGTGTTTCGTAATTTAATTCCAAAAGGTAAAGTCTCATATCTTCATTACACATAACATGTTTTAAACCTTTAAATTTTAATTGATGATATAGTTTGCATACTAATTTACTCCAAATTAAATATTGTAACAATTTGAGATTCTGGACTTCTGATTGTCATGAGCTTTCAAACTCATTGACAGCTAAACAAAACCAACAAAAGTTGAAATGTTAATGTATAATGAATGAAATACATGGCAGTTTATATTTTTAAATTAAATTAAACTTTTTCTTTTTAACGTAGCAGTACTTTTAACAGTACTTTTAACTAGAGCTCTTTCAGTCATTCTTTTTTTCAGTCATGATTTTTTCCCTGTGTCACTGGCCGAAACCATGATCGATCCACCCCCATTCTTTTTTGTCTTGAATTTTTGCACATTTTTTTTTTACATATCTTTGTTTGTTGTGTTTATAAATGCATCTGGCTTATTTAATTCCTTTGCAAACATCTGATACTGAGTTTTGTGGTGAGAATGCAGGAAAGTTATGATGACAGTTACATGGAAGTCATATTTGTGCCGCCATTGCTGTACAGTACAACAGTGCACCATCACTGCACAGTCTGCTAAATCTTCCAGAATGTTTTTTGCAATTATTTGCAGGTTATGATTTGCCTTTTTGTCAGTTCCTTTGGAAACTCATCATGACCATTACTATTCCTGTTAACTGTGATTTTTTTATCAACCTGGAACTGCTTTGCTGTCTTCTTACAGCCTTTTCCAGCATTCTGGGCATCAATCGTGTAAATTTTAAGAGTGATAGGCAATTGCTTAAAGGAGCCAAATGCTGCTGATTCATGGGAGGTTTGAGGAGTCTGACTATTTATAAAGTTTTGAAATTGGCATAATGGTGACTGGCCTTATGGTGATTGTGAAAAAACAATAGCCTTAACAGGCTAATTAAGGTCTGTGAGCTTGATAAGTTATCTCAAAGCTCACATCTCTTGGGGTGCTTAAATTTTTGTAGGGTATTCTTTTTCTCACTTGCAAACTGTTAAAAACAAAAAATTATATTTTGCTGAAACTGTTGAAAATAACTGTTTCATCTTTAACATTAACAGGAACAAAAAGGCTTGGCTGTTTTGGTGACCATTGAGTTCTGGTGTTCATTGGCAACTTTATCCTCATAGCTTCAGTTCTTGTCTTGGCTGATTGAATACATTTGGAACAAGCAGACATTTAACATTGAAACATTATTTTGCAAAGTTTTCAACAGATTCTTACTATTTAACTGCTTTAATTCAGTGCGTTAATAATTGTTGTTTGATTTCCATTCCCACAGGGTGCAGGTTGAATTCTACACCAACGAGAACATGCTAAAAGAAAGACTCAAGCTATTCTTTATCAAAAACCAAAGATCAAGTATGTCACATAAGTACAATACAGTATTAATACTAAGATATCAAAGTTGTTGCATTATACTGTTGCACTGCTATTGCCTTTAAACTGACCAGATGTTTTTGTTTGCATGCTACCAGTGAAAAAGCAATGGAATAGTAGAAAAATATACTTTGGAGAAAAAAGAGCTTTGATAGCACAGTTTTATTACTTAAGTAATATTATTTTTAAATGCAAAAAATAAATATTGAAAATGTAAATGTATAACAGCCTCATTATTAGAGGCTGTAGTGATTGTTTACTGCAGGATGTGACAATGTCTATTAGTAATATATTGCACTTTTAGTTTCAGTAACTTCGAACAGGATTCTCGCCCATTTTCTTAGCCATGTTGTCATTATTGGGATACAGTCTTGTCATTCATATTTTCATGTTTTCCCCTCTTGAGATCAATCAATTTTAATGCAATTAGTTCACTTTAACGGCTTTTTCTCATTTGCATAAGTAGCACTGCTTGTATATTAACTGTTTAATTTTTATTAGTGCTGCTGTGGGGTTTCTTGTGTTGTGTTAGCACCAAACTGACTGTGTTTAAGGGCAGCCTTAGCATTAACAACACAAACGGGACATGTGTGATCCAGTTTAACCCATCATATGAGTCATTCTATAATTTGTGGTACATTCCATGTCCATTGATAATAATTATATTTATTCTAAGTATTTTCTTCAAATGTGTCATATTTTACCTGTTAATGGAAATAATGTTGCAATACACAAACAGTATGTGTATTACCTGATTCACTTAGTTTGAAAATTGTCATAATTTTCCTGAATTTTTTTTTTTTTTGCTTTTGTTTTTCAGTTGAGGTTGTCTTTGTTTCAAAATACTGGATAAAAACAATGGTCAACAATAACTATTTTTTATTTATTTCAAAAGCTATTGTTTATATTTATTTCAAAGGCAAAATAAGTATTTGATACACTGCCGATTTTGCAAGTTTTCCCATCCACAAACAATGGAGAGGTGTGTAATTTTTTTCCCCTTTACCTGTGAGAGACAGAATCTTAAAATATCCAGAACATCACATTGCATGATATTTAAATAATTAATTAGCATTTTATTGCATGTCTAAGCTTGCAATAAGGTAACTTGGTGTCTAAGCCTGTCTAAAGTAAGTCTAAACAATCAGTCCTGCCTAGGGTAAAGACTAAAGAGTCCGTACATCCTGTCTATGGTAAAGACCAAACAGTCAGCTAGTCTTTCCTAAGATAAAAACTAAACAGTCAGTTCTGATTAAGGTAAAAACTAAACAGTCAGTTAGTCCTAACTAAAATAAAGACAGAACAGTGAGTCCTGTCTAAGGTAAAGACTAAACAGTCAGTCCGGTCTAAGGTAAATACTAAACAGCCAGTCCTTAGTAAGGTAAAGACTAAACACTCAGTTAGTCCTGTCCTGCTTAAGGTAAATACTAAACAGTCAGACCTAACTAAAATAAAGACAAAACGGTGAGTCCTGTCTAAGGTAAAGACTAAACAGTCAGTCCGGTCTAAGTTAAAGACTACACAGTCAGTTAGACCTCACTAAGGTAAAGACTAAACAATCAGTTAGTCCTGTCTAAGATAAAGACTGAATATGGAGAAGCAGTGTTTAGTTATGCTGTTTTTAAATTTGGAAGAGCCCTGACTGTAGACAAGCAACTATACTAGTTTATTTTAAATGATTTCTCTCTTTTTTTCTTTTTTTACTTTTATGTTGGTTTTTCTCTTTACTTTTGATCTGTTTAACTATTTTCTTTTTGTTTATTATAATTCTGCTGTTTTGTATTTGTTAATTTGTAAAGCACTTTGAATTACCATGGTGTATGAAACATGCTAAATCAATTAAACTGTCATGAACAATTGGACTACAACATTTTATTAGAGGTCTTTTTCTCATAGCTTGTATGTCACATATCTTTTAAAAAATACCATCCTAATAATATTTCTTGATGGCAAACAGGTGATGGCCTAGTTATAGCACACATAAGTTAGCCTTAACTGGACCATATTTGGGCCAGAATTGGGTTGTGGTTCAAGTGTTGTTCTAAAGTCATGTTGTACTGCTTTTCATGATTTAAAGGACTAAAAGAACCATTAAAAATGCTCCTTTTTCTCTTTTTAGGTCTCCGAATACGTTTTTTCCGCTTCTCTCTCAAACTGCTAAGTTGTGTTTTGTACATGTATCGCGTGGTGAATGACTGTGCCCAAGGACCTGAATGGTAAAGTAATTCAGGATTTGCACTCGTTGTGAATTTCAGAGGGAAAAGCGGTCAGGGAGCAATATCTCTTTTAAAGATCTGAGTCATGCTAATGGGCCCATGATGTTGAGCGATGGAGATCATATAGCAACCAGCACTAATGGGTGTAAAATTCACTAAAGCTTTTGTTTGAGAGATCCATCTGTTTGACTTAGGGTTGCCAACCGTCCCTTAAAATACAGAATCGTTCCTTATTTGTAAACAAAAAGTTGCATTCTGTATTGAACCGATACGGGATGTACTTTGTTCCGTATTTTTATGAAAGGGGAGAAATGCTTAAGATTGAACTGAGACAGAGAAATATGTATGAAGGAAAAGGAAACTCTGCTGCTATCTCTCAGCCCGTCTGTCATGTTCCAGCACATAGAGAGTGTAAGATATGACATAAGTCAATAAATGCACACATAAATAATTGTATAGAATAAATAAATTAATAAATACATTTTGTCATGAAAAAAGACATACTTAAATTTATATCAGGAATCTATTTCTACATTTTCTTGCATGAACATTTGTTTTGGGCCTTTGAGGAGTCTGGAATTATATTTTCCTTTAAATATTTTAATAATAGGATGGGGGGCACCGGACACTGCTTGTGCATAGGGTTTGTGTGCACTGTATAGTGTTGCCTCGTAGGCTCAGTCATATGTGATCTCAAGTCTTTTTGTCATCATATGAAAGTCAGTGTTGGTTGCCTTGTAAACATCACCACATATCACTGATGAATTGAAATTATTTTATTAATAGATTAAGCAAAGCAGCAAAAAAAGCTAACAAAATAAATTAAATAAAGTGAAATAAATGGAGATGTTTTGGGAGCCATAAGTGCTGGCTCTCTGAAAAGAGCGACCAATGAAAAGCGCTGTCTGTGTTACAGAGATACACCTGAAAACGGCACGAGATTTAAAAAATGCCATCTATTGAGGGCAATGTTAGTCCGCTGGACAATTATTATTCAAAGATCTGAAAGTTGGCACCCTAGTTTGACCACAAATTTGCTGTTTTATGCTCACTCTACAGTTAGAGATGGTAGCAAAGCTGTTGACCACAGAGATGCTCTGATCTTGCTTTTTACCTCTCAAATTCAGAAGAGGTGGCTGATCAACTGTGCAACAGATTGTGTATTTTTGGTTTACTTTACTGTTTATTTTTCTTCACTTTCTATTTTTGTATCTCTCTGTCCAGCACGTATACTGAAAGAAATTATACCAAGTTCGGTATAGAGTGGTAAGTATCAACAAATCAGCAATATATACACAGAAGAAAGACAAATCCAAAAGATCTCCTTAACATCTCAGTAGTTTTTCTCTTACACGAAAGTGAGATCAGATTGAGACCTAAATGAGACTTTATAATAAGTCTCCTGTTGTGCAGATGTTTCTCCTGAGAAAACAGCATCATCGGTCTCATATGTCTTCTTTTGAGTGTTAGTACAGATCTCAGCAAAGTCTCACATTGTGCTCAGATAATATCACGTTCACCAAAATCTCAGTATTAACTCAGTGGTGTCTCTTTCTTAGAGTAAGTCTTCTCAGTTTTAATGCTTTGAATGACTATTATAATGTTTATCTAGGCTCCTCTAAAGATCTAGTGCTCCTCCAAATTCCTCCAGATTCATGCGCATCCCAGTGTTACAATTTTAATGATTCACGGTAAAATTTGCAAATACAACATTTTGGTGATAATGTCCTACCAACATAAACACTCTTTCTACCAGGGCTCCAATAATTTGGGTGGACCGTAGTGTGCCTCTGTGGGCTTTACAGGTAATTTCAGATAAACACAAGCATTGTGGGATGTAATTGCTTGAGAATAAATTGTATATGAAGCAGACTGTATTGAAACTGTGTAGAACAGGCACAATATCTCTGGGTTCTTCAGGTGTTTGTGGCAATAGCTTGTCTGTGTGAGACGATCTTGCTGACCTACTTAAGTTACAAGGTAAGAGCTTCTTCTTCCATTACGTCTGCTGACTAGCCACTGATTATCTCACTGATTTCTCTTCTGTATAAAAGTCATAAGCACCACCATAGGATAAGAAGATCTTGTCACGTTCTCCTGAAGGTTGTGATGTTGACATGTGCATGTTTCTGCTCTAGGGGAACATAAGGGAGCAGATACTTCGAGTAACGTTTGTCCTGGAGTTGATCACCACTGTGCCATGGCTGATAACTGTAAGTATCACTTGCTTGTAGTCTATACATTGGCATTATTCATCCATTTTTATCCCCTTCCCAATGTAGTAGTCGCCAATTAACCCATCCCATCCACTAGGGGCCTCTCCCCATCACTTTGCACTGTCCCTGACTTTAGGAGGGTGAAGACATGCACACGCCTCCTCCTCCACTGTGTGTGATGCAGCCACCACCTCTTTTCAAACTACCGCTGATACACCGTCATTGGGGAGCCTAACGCGCTCGGAGGAAAGCGCAGGATTCCCAGCTCTGAATGGACCAATCAGTAGATGCCTGAGCCAGCGGACATTACAATGTGAGAGTGATAGAGAGAGAGAGAGCTCCATCTACCCGCCCAGAGAGAGCACGGCCAATTTTTGCTCTCTTGGGCCCCGGCTGTTGATGGCAAACAGCATGACCGGGATTCAAATTCACGATTCTCTGGTCATAGTGTCATAGTGATTTTATGGGCATAGTATACAACCCTGAGAGGTCATTGTGGTCCTGATGTGGAGTCCTCATGTAACTCATGGACAAAGCTTGTTTGTACCCAACTGGTCTTCCCACATGGGCCCCTCATGGGTTTTGACTGGACATGAATGCTGACCACACAGTTCAGAGAGTCACGGGGAAAATGTACACAGAATGAAACGTAAACTTTGTAATAGTTAATAAGTTCCAGGCTTTTTTATGTGGGCTTGAAGCCACCTTCAAACTCAAGAACAGAGTTGTAGAGAGAAGCATGAAGTCCCTGTTTTTCTCACTAGTGTGATACGTTTTAATGCAACTTTGCTTTGAGAAAAATGCCATCTCAAATGTGTTGGTCTTTGGTTTGTCTCCTTTTGCAGGCTTTATGCTAAAGTCTCCTGCTGCTCAGATGTTTCTCTTCATGTGTCTTCTTTTGAATTGACAGATCTCCATAAAGTCTCAGGTTGTGCTCAGATTTGCTCACAACTGCTGCCCTGTCTTGTTTTGCAGGCTTTCTACTTTCCTCTCCATAAGCTGTTCTTCCCTGTGTTCTTAAACTGCTGGCTAGCCAAGCATACACTGGAAAACATGATTGTGAGTGCAGTGTGATGCATTTTTTTTTACATTACATATAATGACTCTGACTCTAGGAGAGTGAAACCTCCCTTATGCTGGGTAGCCAACATGCTCAGAGGAAAGTGCAGCATCCCCAGCTCTGATACATCAGCTAACAGACACCTGAACCAGTGGACATTATTTAGTAGTGATGAGGAGAAACTGCCATCTACCCACTCAGAAAGGGCACAGCCAATTTTGCTCTCTCAGGCCCCTCACAATCCTCTGATCATAGTGTCAACATTTTAGTCTGCTGAGCCATTCTGAGCCCCCCAGCACAAGGTTTAAAATTCAAATATATTAGAAATGTGGTTTGATCAAAAGTTAATTTCTATTCATTGTGAAAGAATGGTGATGAATTGATCATTTCTCCCTTGACTTAGACGGTGTCAAGTGTGCACTGGAGAATTTGATGTGATTCTCTGTCTTTTCAGAACGACTTTCATCGTGCCATACAGAGGACACAGTCAGCCATGTTCAATCAGGTCCTGATACTGATGTCCACTCTCCTGTGTCTCATCTTCACATAGTGAGTGACCAGCAAAGTCCAGGAGTCTGAATAATGCCTGGAAGTGAAAAGCAAATTGTTCAGTCGTTGCAAAAAAAAAAGAGTTGGGACGTTATGAAAAAAAGCTAAATGTTTCTTACATTTACTTTTGACTTTTATTTCATCGCAGACAGTATGAACCCAAGATAGTTCATGTTTTGTCTGGTCAACTTCATTTCATTTGTTAATTACATTACATTACATTACATTTTACATTACATTACATTTAGCGGACGCTTTTATCCAAAGCGACTTACAATAGTGGGAAAGTACAGATGCGAAAAATACTAGAGTTGTACTAGTATTTACTAGTACTAGTATACTAGAATTAACATTTGGATATCGAATGCTGAGTGCATATCAGTACTCATGGGGAGTAGTTGGTATCACTAGAGCAGGTGCTCTTTGAAGAGCTCGGATTTTAGGAGTTTCTTGAACCCAGTGAGGGACATCTCTGCTCTAGTGGTGGTAGGCAGCTTGTTCCACCATCTGGGAACTACTGAGGAGAACAGTCTGGATTGCTTTGTGTGAATGTTAGGCAAAGCAAGGCGACGTTCAGTGGAGGAGCACAGCGACCGGGCAGGGACATAAGCTTTTAATATTCATCCACTCGTTTCAGACCTGCAACACATTCTAAAATAAGACGGGAGGGTAAAGCGTTAGCATTTTGTAATGTTTTCACTTTTTCTCACAACACTTAAAAGACGTTCTGGCGCAGACATATTAAGGTGTGCAACAGCCCAGGGGTGTCGTTAGCTCATTATTCATTTTAAAATTCTCCAAACATTCTCTATTGGGGACAGATCAGGAGCACGGGCAGGGGTGCCGTAGTGGGCGGAAAAGTGGAACTGAATTACCAGGCCCCAAGTGAGGGGAGAGCCATTGAGAAGTCTGGACATTTATTTTCCTTTAAATATTTAAGGTAATTTAAAGGAATTTGGTGCTACGCCGCTGTGCACAGCAATGCTTTTGTAATATGTGCAGCATGTGGTTTTGCATTGTTTTGTTGAACAATGCATGAACATCCCTGGAAAAGACATCATCTTAAGGTCACATACTGTACGTTGCTCTAAAATCTCAATGTCCTTTTCAGAGTGTAAATGACCTTTTCAAGGGCACTGACATTCAGGTGCCCTAAGCATGAATGCTGAATGTGCCCATCCTCCACATGCTTCAAATTCAGGATTGTGGAGGTGGCGGCGGTGGCAGCCGTGTGTGTGTGTGTGTGTGTGTGTGTGTCAGAAAGCCTTTGTCTTTGGTTAATGTGTGAGTGAACTATGCACTCTTCGGGGGGAAGTGGAGGAAGGGGGGTGACTTAAGTGGTGCCCCCTTGGCACTGACACAACCCCACACCATCAGACTCTGGCTTTTGAATGCGTTACTGACAACAGTCTGGATGGTCCTTTTCATCTTTGAAGTGATCCGAAATACTGATTTTTCTGACCACAGTACATCTTTCAACTGTGTTATTGCTCAATCCCAGAAGCCTCAGGGCCTAGAAGTCAACACCACTTCTGGACATTGTTAACATAAGGCTTCTTCTTTATGCAGTAAAGTTTTATGTGGCATTTGGAAATTTAGCTCTATTTTAGTGTTTGACAAAGGTTTGCTTAACTAATCCCTTGTCCACGCAGTTATATCAGCTGTTGATGAATGGCGGTGCTGTCTGAGGTATTCGAGATCACAGGTGTTCAGCTTGTGTCCTTGTGCTTTACACACTGAAATTCCTCCAGATTCCTTGAATCGACAAACCAGAGGTCGTTTGCCAATCTTTGCTTCTGAAAGACTTTTATAACAAATCACTTTTTCTCATTTCATCACATTTTTCTGATTTGTGGTTGAATATATACTTGGCTAGGCTATTGCTATGATATCCCAGGTGTTTACTAATGTGTCGCTACCCCATTCATTCTTAATCTTAATCAAGCTTAATCAATTAATAAACTTTATTCTTTGTTCTGACTAGTTTACAGCGTATCAACTCCTGTTTTCTAAAACATTTTCTTTTTTATTTGTTTTCTTGCGTTTGTTCTAGTAAAACATTAGTGTTTTCATGTTACAACACACTTATTGCCAAGATAAATGGTCTTAAATAGCATCTTTAGATGCCTCGGACATTTGCATAGATGTCTTATTTTTTCTCCAAAAAAAACATAAAAACCATATTTTCATGTTTTACTAGTCTTTAATCTTCAAAAACACTTAAAAAGTTCAGAATTTAATTCAAAAGGTTTTACACACAAAGTGACATATTTGAAGCCTTTTTGTTGTTTTAATGTTGATACTGTTGATAATGAATTTTTTCATGATATTCTAGTATTTTAGCAGTCAATGTGGTTGTGAAATGCTTTCAAGGGAAATAAACTCAACTTTAGTGAAACAGGATGTCTGCTGGAGGAACCAACACACATGACAGGACTATTTCAGTTCTTCAGAAATTCAGGAATTACAATAACAACTTAAAGAAAACCAGCTCTAAACGAATTATTTCATATTTTATGGTTTCAATTTAAACTATTTAGGATCAGTCATTAACAAAAATGCCTAGAAAAAGTCTAGAACTGTTCTCTGTGGTTCTTTATGGAAGTGAAAGCTGGACAATTAAAGTACAACAGGAAGAATATTGATGCCTCTGAACTTTTGTGGTTTGGAGACTTTTAAGAGAAGCTTTGACCAGCTCAGCTTTCACTAGAAGCCCAGAGACCCAAACTGAAGATCTCTTATTTAGTATAAGTACTGGTTGATTCAGTACTATAAACATGCTATAAAGTGAATGGACATGTGGATCACACTTGAGTTGCTATTAGAAATAATGGCAGATTGCATTTCCTGGACTTTTTAATTAGAAGGTTTTACCTTGTACATTCAGTTTGGGGGCAGCCATAGCCTGGTGGTTAGGGTCACTGATTTGATCCCCTGAAAGGACCAAAATGACCTTGAGTAGGGCTCCTAACCCCCCATTTCAACCAACGAGGAGATCCTCTAATAGTTTTCTACATATACTGTATCTATGAGTGATAGAATTCCTCCAGCCTTGAGGGAGTTCTTCCTTGCCACTGTTGCCTTCGGCTTGCTCACATTGGGCTTAGATTCAGATTGTTTGATACTAATTATGTAAAGCTGCTTTGTGACAACGCCCATTGTAAAAAGCGCTATATAAATAAATTGATTGATTAATTGATTGATACACTTTTCCCCTGTAAAACATTCATTTCCTTTGTAATAATGACAGAATTCAGGCATCCATAACTACAAGGTTGCCAATTCAATCCCTGGGCAGGTGTTGACAAGTGCCTTTGAGCAAGGCAACTAACTCTCCACTGCTCCCCAGGAAAAAATCTTAGAAGTGTTGATTTGTGGTTGTAGACCTTGACTGATGTTTAAATAGAACAGTAGATGTGAGCGCTCAGTTTCTGTTCTGCTGAAAGGTGCCCTCTTGATGAACTTACATAAAGTCCCTTTAGTGCTGTGCAGACTGAAAAACATATTTCTCTGACTAAATGCCACACCATTCTATTATCAACAAACAACATTTTGCATGTATTTTATGTAAAAATGTGTAAATACAGACAGAAACATTATCTAATAAGAAGTAATACAATTGGATTCCAATCACTTTTTTTCTGTAACAATCCTTTCTTCACAATAAAATCTAAAATCTGCATGCTAGATTTTTTTTGTTCATTAAAAATGCAAATGCGATACGTTTATCACAATTTGCATATCTAAATGTAATTTTTGCGAAAACTTTCAATGCAAAAAAATATTTATAGGGATGTCAGTCATCAACAGTCAAGGTTTCATTTTGATGTTTAGTGTTTATTCATCATTCACCCTATTCATCTTGGCCATTTTTTCCACTTTATTCTGAGACTTGTGCCACCTATGAGCCTGTATTTATTTCTCTCAGATGAAGCAGTAACAAGTGTTTCCTTTTGTCTACCACCAACTTCCATTTAGTGTCCATTACAGCTTTTCAGTTGGGTTTGCATCGGCCTTTATGTGTCTCTAATGACCGTAATTATGTGGTTGCCTCTGATTTCAGTGTTGGTTTTGGATAATGCATTTGTGCAATGACGACATCCCACTCTCTGGATTATTTTTTTTTTCCTACCTTACCAGTGAACAGTACGCCTTTCCACATCCAATATACATCAGTATATAGTGCTCACAGCAGGATCAGTAATTTGTTTCATGAGACGTATGGATATTTGAGGGTTTGCAGGGAAAAGCTCCCCAGTCTCATTCCTTATTGCCTCAAAGGAAAGACGTCATCTCATGTTAATTACCCTAAGCAGTCACAATATTTCCATTAGCTCCAGCTGTAATGTGAACTCTCATGTTTTCACTCTTTTTTCTGTTGCTCTTTAGCTCATAAAGTGAGTGGCACTATGAGGGCAGACACATGAGCAGGGCGGTGCAATTTTCTCCCCCATTTCCTCAATTTTCAGACCATTAACAGCCAGAGAGCCTTTCAGCATTTGCAAGAAGAAATATATATATATATATATATATATATATATATATATACACTGATTGGCCACCAAGCACCTGCTTTTATCTACACTCATTGTTTATCAGCTCCATTGAGCATACAGCTGCACTTCTGTTCTTCAATGTTCAGGACCCTCTCAGAGCAAAAGTTATTTGGGTGGTGAATCATTCACAGCACTGCAGTGACACTGACTGCAGTGTTAATTTTGACAGAAGATTTTGATTTAGTTTTAGTCTTAGTCTTCTGACTAAAATGTATATTAGTTTTAGTCACATTTTAGTCACTTATTGTTAGTTTTAGTCTAGTTTTAGTCAATTAAATGTTTAAAACATTTAATCTAATTTTAGTTGTATTTTTAGTTATACTACTTTAAATGTAAGATATTTTTAGATGCAACAAAGGCTGTATGTGTGTCTCACGTCTCCAGTTAGACGTTAGTTTGTGATCTATTTAACCTAAACACCTAAGATAATGATAACAGATTACACATTTCCCCTTTATACACTGAAACATTCAAAAATGAAACATATCAGATATACATATTCATCGCTGTTAGCTAGCTAGTTAACATCTAGTAACTAGCTAGCTAGCTACATTGGCTCTGTTGGTTTATTTTTTCGTAAATATTGTGGCAAGAACTCAAGTGCCTCTTGAGGTTTGTCATGTTTTTCCCAGTTATTTTAAATCTACAAACTTTGCACTTTGTTTTGATTTCTGTGGCAGCAAAAGTGAAACGACTCCATAAATTGTTTCTTTTTTTTCGTCCAAGCTGCGGAAGTGACGTCAGCACGTTGTGTGACAAGGCAGCTTAAGGATGTGGTACTGGAGGTTTATTAAAAAAAAGTTGATTATTGGACAAATACATTCTTTTTGTCCTTCTGTGACATTTTCCTTTAGTTTTTATTCGTTGACGAAAAGTCTAATACTTTTAGTCATAGTTTTTGTTTTAAAATATTAGTTTTTATTCACTTCTCGTCTCATTTTTGTTGTGAAAAAATGGTCGTCAATGAATATTTTTTGCCATAATTATTGTTAACGAAATGAACTCTGACTGTTGGTATGAGTGGATCAGACACAGCAGAGCTGCTGGAGATTTTAAACACTGTCCACTCTATTAGACACACCTACCTTGTCGGTCCACCTTGTGAATGGCGTTCTAATACCTGAGGATGCTTTCCAATCCACACAATCCTTTTACACACTTGGAACTCAAACGCACACACCTGAGAGAAGCGGCAGCCAATCGAACACTAGGGGGATCACCCAGAACAGAATGCCAACCATATCTGTGCATGCATACATACACACAAACATACACATTCATTCACACACACCATGGTCATTTAGAGCCAGTTCACCTGATCTCCATGTTTTTGGACTGTGGGATGTAACCGGAGTCCTTGGAGGAAACCAACGCAGACACGGGGAGAACATAGAACCTCCACCCAGGTGGGGACTCGAACCCATGACCACAGCGCTAAGAGGCGAACGTGCTAACCACCAAGTCACCGTGCCACCTTGTAGTCAGAGACAGTAGCTCATATGTTGCTGCACAGTTTGTGTTAGTCCTCTAGTCCATCATTGGGGCTCACAGGATCCTGTTGGCTGGATAGTTTTGGTTGGTGCACTATTTTCAATTCAGCAGTGACACTGCAGTTCTTAGCTCTTCTGTGTCTGATCCATTATGACAACACATGTAATGTAAACATTGTCTCCACTGCAGCATGTGTGGGATCCAGCACCTGGAGCGTGCCGGGCAGAAGCTGAGCCTCTTCGACTCCGTCTACTTCTGCATTGTGACCTTCTCAACAGTGGGATACGGAGATGTGTATCCAAAGATCTGGCCCTCTAAGCTGCTGGTGGTCATCATGATATCTGTTGCACTTCTGGTGCTGCCAGTTCAGGTGAGGGTCTCAGACAAGTCACCACTACAGAAACACACATTTTTACAAAGGATAGTTTACTCGATGTTTACTTAATACTGAAGAATTCATAGTGGATTCTGAATCATTTATAGTTTAATAATTCATAGTGGAAACCAAATACTCTATAATAGATAATAGAATAATGTATAGTATTTATCAAATAATTAATAAGGGACACTTACATTTAGCAGACACTCTTATCCAGAGCGACGTACAACAGTGGATTCTGAATTATTTATAGTGGATGCTGAATAATAAACAGTGGATGCTGAATAATGCAGAGGACATAATGTGTAGTAAACACTAAATACCTCAAAATAATTACTGAATAATCATGTGTTTAATCTCAGTGTTCTCTGAAAGTTTGAGCAGTTGGCGTACTTGTGGATGGAGCGTCAGAAGACTGGAGGGAACTACAGCAGACACCGGGCCAAGACGGAGAAACACGTGGTGCTGTGTGTCAGTTCAGTCAAAATCGACTTGCTCATGGACTTCCTTAATGAGTTCTACGCCCATCCCAAGCTCCAGGTATGAGTGGGTCACAAGAACAAATGTTAAGGCAATATAACAAGAAAATATTTCAGATTTTTCAGGGAATAAAAAGGACATTTAAATACGGGTGTGTCTACTAATCATCCACTTTATTCTGATTGGTTGCAGTCACATATCTAATACTGAACAGCAACTTTGTCTTGGAATATGATCTCAGTCTTAAACTACAGCTAGTCTTGGTCTTCAGTCTCAGTCTTGGAATATGTTTTAGTAATGGCCTATAGTCTCAGTCTTAAACTACAGTTAGTCTTGGCCTTCAGTCTCAGTCTTGGAATATGTTTTAGTAATGGCCTATAGTCTCAGTCTTAAACTACAGTTAGTCTTGGTCTTCAGTCTCAGTCTTGGAATATATTTATGTAATGGCCTATAGTCTCAGTCTTAAACTACAGTTAGTCTTGGCCTTCAGTCTCAGTCTTGGATTGTGGTTTTAGTCTTGGACTACAATCTGACTCTTGGATTACAGTCTCAATCTTGAACTGTGGTCTATAATCTCAAGGTTGGTCTCAGTCTTAGGCTGCTGTCTTGGCCTTCAGTCTCAGTCTTGGGATATGGTTTCAGTCTTGTACTATCTTAGTCTTAGACTACAGTCTCAATACATAATGAGTACATAAGACTGTACTCACATAATACATAAGACTGTAGTATTGGACTATGGTCTACAGTTTCAGTCTTAGACTAATCTCGGTCTTAAACTACAGTTAGTATTTGCTTTTAGTCTCAGTCTTAAACTACAGTTAGTCTTGGCCTTCAGTTTTAGTCTTGGATGGTGGTTTTAGTCTTGGACTACAATCTTAATCTTTGGGCTAAAGTCTCAGTCTTGGGTGTTGGTTTTAGTCTTGTACTATCTTAGTCTTAGACTACAGTCTCAATACATAATGAGTACATAAGACTACTCACATAATACATAAGACTGTAGTTTTGGACTATGGTCTACAGTTTCAGTCTTAGACTAATCTCGGTCTTAAACTACAGTTAGTATTTGCTTTTAGTCTCAGTCTTAAACTACAGTTAGTCTTGGCCTTCAGTCTTAGTCTTGGATGGTGGTTTTAGTCTTGGACTACAATCTTACTCTTTGGGCTAAAGTCTCAGTCTTGGGTGTTGGTTTTAGTCTTGGACTGCAGACTTACTCTTTGGGCTAGAGTCTCAGTCTTGGGTGTTGGTTTTAGTCTTGAACTGCAAACTTACTCTTGGACTAAAGTCTCAGTCATGGACTGTGGTCCCAGTCTCAGGCCACAGTTAGTCTTGGTCTATAATCTCAAGATTGGTCTCAGTCTTAGGCTGTTGTCTTGGCCCATAGTCTCAGTCTTGGTATATGGTTACAGTCTTGTACTATAATCTTAGTCTTAAGGCTCTAGTCTCACTGCAATAACACACAATGAATACATAAGACTGTACTCATACATAATACATAAGACTGTAGTCTTGGACTATGATCTAAGTCTTGGACTGAAAGGTTCTGATGACGTAATAACCCAAACCCATGTAAAAGATGAATAAGGCCGGAGCTCCTGTACAAACGTCAGTAATCATGACGGTCCGATGCCTCTGTCCTGCAGGATTACTATGTAATCATCTTGTGTCCGACTGAGATTGACACTCAGGTGCTTCGGGTGCTGCAGATCCCCCTCTGGTCACAGAGAGTCATCTACCTGCAGGGCTCTGCTCTCAAAGACCAAGACCTCGTCAGGGCTAAGTGAGTATTCACAGCAGTTCAGTGTTTCTTTTTTTCATTAGTACTTCAATTTATTATGACAGTAAATGTCTTTCAGTGGATCAGAGACATATTTGGAGTCTATTTTTTTCCTCTTTAGAACCACAGACAATATTTAGTTAAATGTAAGTTCAGTTTAAGCATCAATGACTCAACAGTGGGCTCCCAAATCAAATGTGACGGTTTCTGTTCTGATGTTATCAACCTTCAACTGTGTTTTTAATTTATAGTGTGTTGTCCATATTTCCCATTACAACCGTTTTTTGCTCCATGAAGGTACTAGAGACTAGAAACCAGCTAAAATAGCAAAGGGACATAAAGGATGTGTTTGCTTTGTGTATGACTAGAGAATTCAGCTGTATGTTGGCTTTGCTGCCCTCTTCAGAATAAACTGAAGAAGTACAGCAGTATCAACAAGCTGTGTTTTAAGAACCAGTATTAAACCACTTCACATGTATTTTTGGACAGTGTCAGATGTATAAAGGAAGAGCACAGTATAATATGTCTTTAAAATTTTGGTAAACTATTGTGCTCAAATGGACTTGAGTGTGATCACAGAGAATATGCCAAAGAACAAAAGATAGTTTTAAGGTCAGATTTGATTGTATGCAGCTTTGATGAATGCAGTCCATAGAAACTGAATGGCTTTCTTCTTCTCCAGACTGGACAACGCTGAGGCCTGCTTTATCCTGAGCAGTCGCTGTGAGGTTGACCGCACTGCAGCAGTAAGTACCATAACAAATTTACAGGACTACTCACCTCAGATTTATAGTTTCACACTTTAACCAAAATCTCATTGGACAGTCAAGTTCATTGTCTGAGGATGGCCAGATGTTCTTGAACTGTCCCTGTTTTAAACTGTGAGTTTAAAAAAGCCAAAGAAAGATGGGCAGAAGTCTTGTGCTGTGCTTGTTTTGACCAATCCCAACATTTGGGATCTTCAGATACTGTCCTGGGGGCCAGTGTCCAGGTCATTCCCTGCTCAGACACGCCTACGAAACTTTGCAGTTAACAAATGAATTGAACGCAGTGTGTTGAGCAGGGAAATCACTGAAGTGTGCATGACGCTGGCCCTGCTAGACTGGATTTGATCATCTCTGTACTACATGCTCACCTAGTTTTAGAGAAGACTCCACCAGAAGTTAACAAGTGTCAGGTGAGTCTGCAACCTCAGCGTAAATCTCTACTGAAGACACCATGTATTCCATTTTCCAGGTAACCCCAAGGGGTGTAGCAGGGGTGGGGTTACAGCACTTGAATCAGGTTACAGGCATATAGTCTACTCAAATATACTGGACCACCAAACTAGAAATATCCCAGGTAGGGGTGTAAAAAATAACCGATTTGGATCGGAACACAGATTTTGACTTAAACGATGTGAATACATCTGTACATGGACCCCTGAATCGGTCTATTTGTAGCATAAACCGGCCGATGGCCCGATTAAATAGCTGTTAATCGGTTTGGTATTACTGATATGCGTTCCTGCTGCTCGCTCTGCTTCTCTCTCTCTCCTTCTGACTAACTGTCGCGATATTCGTCACAGTCACGTCTCGTCACCAGAGTTGCCAGGTTTGCGGTTTTCACGCCAATTTGGGCTACTTTGAAAAATTACTGTGGCCGCCAAAAAAAACAACAAAAACGTTGGTGTTGCCTTGGATATTACTTCAACACGGCGGGCAAACGTGTACAAAGTCGACACTAAGGAAGTGTGAATACAACGAGAGAGAGAGAGAAAAAGGTTTGATGGACTGATAAATCCCTTATAAACAAAATACTAAGTCGTACACTCATAGATGTTTTGCCATTTGCTTCAAACGGGTTGCAGACATATGTTGTGCCAGTTTAAGCTTCTTAAGGGCGGGTTTAAGACTCACTTTGGGCTGGATATTTTTTTGTGTGGTGGAGAATTGAGGGTTTTGGGAACTTGTTTAAAATATTGAAGCCCGGTACCACATCCCAACATGACAATATTTGACTGTTTCTGAATTCACATGTCAAATACAACTTTACTAGTTCTCTAGTATTTCACTAATCTGTCTGAATGTAAGCAAAAACACATTTTTAGTAATAACTTTTGTTGACTCAGTGTAAATTGTCTATTTTAAACAATAACCTGTATTATTTCCTACAATATTATACTGAACCAAATCGTATTGAAATCGTACTGAATCGAATCGAATCGGTCCAATTTAAAATATATCGTTTCTGAATCGTATCGTACCACATGAATCGAGATACATATCGGATCGTCATTTATTGGACAGATACACACCCCTAGTCCCTGGTTTTCACTTCAGAAATCTGGTCGACTTAAGTTTACCCGCACCATCATCCATCCTGCCACAATCTGTTCTGAGTTGTGAACCATTTAAAGATGCCCAACGTGCCTATTTCTGTCATATAATCTACTCTTCTCCTTTAATAGCAGAATATGACGGTGCATAAACATTCATTTAAGTGTATGTGCTGATAAAGGAAGCCTTGTTCATCTGAAATAAATGATATAAAACACAGAAAGCTTTAGAGGAAGATTGAAATGCGTTTAAGTCTGAATGGATGTCCTGTAAGATTTTCGGTTCTGTAGGTAAGATTAACAAAATATGACAAATGCTTCCAAACACATGTGTATGGTAAGAATAACATGTTAAAACAATACAACATACGGAAGAGGAGCAGTAGCTTATTAACATGAAATAAGAAAAAATACAAGGAATGCTGGGAAGCATAAATTAGCAGACACATTCCCAGTCTGCTAATAAGAGCTAATGACTGATCCTACATGTTGAATTCTTTAAAAAGAAATGTAACCCTGTAAAGCCAAATGTACAAACCGGATTCCAAAAAAGTTGGGACACTAAACAAATTGTGAATAAAAACGGAATGCAATGATGTGGAGGTGCCAACATCTAATATTTTATTCAGAATAGAACACAAATGTCTACATAAATGGACTTTTTCCGTCATGCTAATAAATGAATGTTTTGTGTTCCAGGATCACCAGACCATTCTTCGTGCTTGGGCAGTGAAGGATTTTGCACCAAACTGCCCACTTTACGTCCAAATCCTCAAACCGGAGAACACATTTCATGTGAAATTTGCAGGTAGCTGTTCAATCAAAATGGCTAGAGGTTTACTAACAAATGAGCTTATAATGTCATATCTTGACAGTGTAATGGTGCACAGTCTTCTCTCACTCCTCAGATCATGTCGTCTGTGAAGAGGAGTTTAAGTATGCTCTGCTGGCTCTGAACTGCATCTGCCCAGCCACCTCAACCCTCATCACCCTTCTGGTGCACACCTCTCAGGGCCTGTGGGTCACAATTCCTGCACTGCATCATAAATATCCTAT
>BRDA01093892.1:0-19196 GCA_036984385.1 Crenuchus spilurus | reverse complement strand
TTTACAATGATTATTTAAAATTGATTTAATATCTACATATAAATGAATAAATACTTAGAATACCTTTTTATTGAGCGTAGATCAAAATTTGTAGCATTTTTATTGTCTTTTTTAACCAACTGGGCACAACCGGCTTCAATTCCCTCAGTTTAAATGTCCGTGCGAGCCACATTACAACGGTCGTTTTGCATGTGACGTGATGCACGCGCACACTTGTCCTGCTGTATTACTCATTATTACTCACTTGTATGGGACAGCTGTGCATTTATAAATTGAGTGAAGTTTCAATCTTTACTTACCTGAATTAACATTTGGAGCGATGTGCCTCACCAGCATCCTCTAGTGATCTTTTTTTCTGCGCAGTTCTATGGCTGTTATTCAGTCGTCCACTTTGTATCCGTAGGGGAAATCAATCGGTTATAACGAGAGCTGATTAGTATTGAATTTTAATCAGAAAACACCTTTAGTGTCGCCCTCCAACACACACAGACAGACAGACAGAGAGAGATTTTAGAGAGAGAGAGAGAGAGAGAAGTAACCGAACTGCTCAGAACGTGCATGAGCAGTGCTTGTAGTAGCTACAAATTGTTTATGTTAAATTTCATGGCGCTAATGTTTTAAAGCAGATAAACACAGGCACATCTATGCACAAGAGAAGATTTTTCTCCATCTGAATCAAACCCAGCACATTCATTCTTATAAATAACAGTATTACCCATAAAGACTTATTATTAATAATAAAATGATTTTAAGCACAGACGAGAGACGGAGCTCACCGGTGCAAAGTCGTTTCCGTATTTTTATAATAACGTGCTGGTGTTGAGGTGACAGTAAATCGGGGATTTCTTTATTTTGTGAAACCTATACGAAAGTAGAACTTTATTAATTTATGAACCTCCCTAATTGTATTGAGCTTGCGACGACCCTTTTTTACGACTTTAATCTCGAAATAAAAACCTGAAAAATATTCTACTAAGTGGCTCCAATACACCGCCGTAAACTCATGACCGGCTCTTTGAGGTGGGAATTGCTTGCTCTCTATACCGCCCCTCCTTCCAAACATAGCCAACGTGGAGCCGACGTTGGATAAACAGTGGCATTTTGACGCCTTCTGAAAATACAGCCAACCACAGACCAACGTTAGTCCGACGGCGAAATTCGACATGTGACCATGACGACGTTAACCAACGTTGGGCCAACGTACTGTTGCTATCTGGGTCCCTACCTGTATTATGTTTTAAACAAAGTGTTTGAATACAGGGAACATTTATTCTCAGAATGAATCAAAAAGGGCATTTAATAAATAAAAAGCATTTTATTTTCAATGTGTTTCCATTCAGTGTAGGACAATTTCACATTTTAAATGACAAAATTTAAATGACAGGTGTAAATATTGATACATGGGTGTCCCAGCTAGTAGCTAGCTGCCTACTGCTGTCTAATGGTAAAACAGCCTTGCATAAGCAAGACTATGACATGGCATCTGATGTCCGTTAGCCCAACAAACATAACATCACAACCTTATATACCTTCTTATAACTTAAATTTTGTCAAAAACATTATATTATTTCAGCAACATTATCTCAATTTTGTCACAACCTCATTATAAAGTAATGTCACTTTTGGTATAAAGTTTGCCTATTGACAAAACCACAACATTAATAACTGAGGAATGACATTTAAATGTTGCAGGTATCCATTTTTGAGTAGACTCTTAAAACATCTGTCAACTTAAAAGTTTGAAATAAATTGCATCACATAGAGCAAAACTACATCCTTATGTCATCAGATATTCATTCAAGTAGTTATACAGCTTAACAAATTATTTTTTCTTCAAAATATCCTGGAGAGAGTAAATTAGTCTGCCTATCCCATTGAGCATGGGAAAGTGCATGTTAAACACACACTTTAGGATATGCATTAACATCCCACCAAGCAAGGTGAACCCTAAAAAGGACCCATGTACAATGAAATGAGCACAACTTCAAATAATCAATTATACAATAATCAATTTTCTCAGTAAATCTTCTGTTATGTTCACATTCAATTGTACAGACTCAAGAATATGCAGTGCCAGTGGCAGCCCATTGAAACAGCTCCATCCTAATGGATTTCTAACCTATATTATTTTTTGCTATGTTTATTGGTTGTCTTGCATTTATCTTTTAATTTCATTTTAGACTTATATTGTTTGGACACTTTGTTGTTTAGTTATTGTAATATAACACTGCCTGGCCAAAAACAGGCCACACTCTAATATTTCATTTGACAGCCTTAAACTTTGATTATGGCAGCATTCACTGTAGTATTGTTTCCACAAGCTTTTGCAATGTCACAACATTTTTCCCTTGATCTTGTATTGATGATGGGAGTTTTGGACTACTGTGTAAAGTCTTCTCTAGCCCATCACAAAGATTATCAATGGTGTTCATGTCTAGACTCTATGGTGGCCAATCCATGTGTGAAAATGATGTCTCATGTTCCATGAACCACTCTTTCATAATTTGAGCCAGATGAATACTGACATTGTCATATTGGAATATGCCTGTGCCATCAGGGAAGAAAAAAATCCACTGATGGAATAACCTGGTCATTCAGTATATTCAGGTAGTCAGCTGAGCTCATTATTTGGGCACATAACGTTATTGAACTTAGACCTGACCAACTGCAGTAACCCCTGATCATAGCACTGCTCCCACAGGCTTGTTTGATAGGCACAATAGCCTTTGATGGATGCAGCTCTTCAGCCGCCTCTCTTCTTACCCATCACTCTGGAACAGGGTAAATCTGGACTCATCAGACCACATGACTTTCTCCCATTGCTCCATAGTCCAATCTTTATGCTCCCTAGCAAACTGAAGCTGTTTTTGCCGGTTAGCTTGAGTGATAAGTGGGTTTCTTAAGCCTACACAGCTACACACAGGCTACAGACTGTTTAGTCCCAATCCCTTGAGTTACCATCACATTGTGTGTGTGGAAATCAAAAATATTTTTCTGACCAATTCCTTCCTTGGAGATAATGTTTTCCTCCCTGTCCTTCCTTTTAATGTGTTGGACAGTCCACTTTAGTAGGTTCAGCATCTCCTTAGATGTTTTCTCTGCTTGATACCAATTGGACCCTTCTGAATCCGATTAACATCTTTTCTACGATCACACAATGTGTCTTTCTATTTGGTTGTTTAACAAATGATAAGCTACTGTCTCCTTATTGTAAAATAAATACATATTCAGATACAATTACACATTACATATGCAAGACAATTACCAATTAAAACAAATTAAACTTCTAAAAAATGTTCTATTGGCACTATCACAAAATCACTGCATTTGCAGGAAATGAGGATGCTAACAAAAACTTGTCTTTAGGTTGAGTTGATTTTGCTAACATTATATAAAGCTCATGCAGCCTGGTAACAGCTGAAATTAAAGCTTGTACTCATGTCTGCAGCATGGATACATTAGTTGTCTTTAAAGAACCTTTACATTGTGTAAATCAAGTTTTTTGAAAAGACCTGTCACACACATTTCATTCACAAAATTGGAGATTTAAACAACTACATGTTGAAAGGTTCTTCAGGGAACCAAGATGTGCATTTTAAAAGATTTGTTACACTCACATGTCATTTACATAAATGACACTTTACAGAACTATTGCAAGGTTCTTGAGTTAAACAAAAAAAAAGTTCTTCAGTGGGGTCGATCCAGATGATCCTTTTTGGCACCATTATATTTCTGAGAGCACGCTGTCTTCTAAGTGAGTCCACCAAAGTCTCTTAAAGCATGCATCATTAGTGGGTTTTTCCCCCCACTGTGGGGAGTTGGACTAATGCCAGTGTGCCATCGCGGACTGTCAGCACTCACCATGATGCTGCAGAATGGTACCATTCTCCTCTTGGCACCCTTCTCACACCTCCTCAAATTGCTCTGTGTGTGTGTGTGTGTGTGTGTGTGTGTGTGTGTGTGTGCGCACACATGTGCATGTGTGGGAAGATTGTGTAGGTGGGTGTAATGACAAGCACAAAAACAAAAGTGCTTGAAGTTTGCAGCACAAGCCAAAAGCAGATGCCGGCAACTCTTTGACTGGTGTCAATTAAGGCCAATAGTATTTTCCACTGCTGCTTTTATGTAGAAGTGTGTTTTATTGCAGGAAAGTATGAAATTTTGGGTTCTCAGAAAGAAAAGAATATAGTGGCCCTGAAGTCAAATCAAACAGTCAGATCTCTTTTATATCCCTGCTGTGTGGAGTCAAAAGTATCTGGCGGTGTTCATAACATCTTCCCTTCACGTCTGCTGAACAAACGCAGATGCCGCTGACTGTTTTATTATTTTGTGATTGCGTTTAGCCTTTGTTGATATCCTGCTTATTTTTGTTTTGATTTGTTTTCTCCTTCTCCTCCCAGAGGAAGCAACTGATAAACAGACAGGCATCCATCCATGTTCCTTGTGAGTCTTCAAAGCCACTCCTCTGTACAGGGAATTACTGTGTATATATGTCCCATAATAACGGCGACGGTGGGAGACACTGAAATTGTGGATGAAATGTGTAGCCTAGGAATTTAGTTGTAAATGATATTGGCTGGTTAGCATGTGGAATTTTTGAATAAATCAACTGTGTAGACAATGTGCTCCCAGACTCTTGAGAATTTTGCCTGTTTCATACATTAATTACAGTGTCTATTGTTTCCTCTACCCATGCAATATTAGACTCCCATAGCTGTAATTTGTGCCTCCTGTTTTTGTCTCGGCAGAGGCTGAAGGAGCTGAAACAGAGAGAGTTTGCACGCAACGTCTCGTCTAAGACCTGGAAGGATGAAAGGAAGCAGGAAAGAGCGCTCAAAAGGCTCCATCAACTTGCCCTGCTCAAGCAGCAGAGGGACAGGTGAGACACACCACATTCATTATAAACTCTGGCCTTCAAAGCACTTCAAAATCAAGGATTCCTACTGCACTTTCTGCAACTATATATACACATCTTACGTAATTTACAAGCATTGTAAAAGCATGGCCATTCTCTAGGGTAACAAAAAAGATGTGGTATATATTCTTGTACAGCAATGATGCAGTTTAACTTGTATAATGTTCTGCTTTGACAGTGACAAGGGGAAGAATTCAAAGCTAAAAGTTCCAGCCAGAGACCAGCAACAGGAGAAAAGTAGAGTGAATGGCAGTGGCAGAACACCCTCTAGGCATACTTCATGTAATCAAGGCCAAACGGAGTCATCTTCCTCTCCAGATGTGACCTCCAGAGGTTCTTCCTCCATTCCTGTGTCCACAGATGAGTGTACTCTCCAGGTTCAGTGTTCCTCACAAATTCCTCAGGTCCCAAAAGAACACCGCCACCCTAGGGCAGGGGTCTCATTCTGTTTTTCTAGACGGGCTCAGTTGAAGCTGGATTCTTGTGCATCAGTGTTCAATGATGGGTTGGATGAGGCCAGCGACCTTCAGGAGCAACGGCAGCGCCAGAGACTGGCCCTGCAGGCCCTCTGGTCACGATCTCCCTCACCCACACTGGGCCAGGAAGACCATGGTCTTCCCCTGGATCCAACAGCACTGGAAAAACACCTCCCAGACCAACAGGATCAAGAGGAAAGCCTAGAAATTCAGGTGAACTACTGCACAACAGAGCCAGAGAGGAAAGGTGGTCCTGGTAGTCATGATCTAGAATTTGAGAGGCAACCAATGGGTTCAGAAGACATAGCAGCTGATCAGGGCCAGAGACCCATGGAAGATAGGGCTAACGGTGTTTGTGAAGTAATGGAAAGAAGCAGCTTGAGGAGCCCCAGCTTTCCTGCTGACATGCAGAGTAACATGGCTTCTGGTCAAGTGCACACAGACAAAGTCTCTCATCAAGACTTTCAAAAAGGCAGAAAGCGGGACACTGAAAATGTCAAAAACTCAGAAACAGACATAGATAAGGAAGACTTGAGCAGCCAAACTCTTTCTTTTGTAAACGTTCTCAGCAAGGATGGGACTATGCTGAAATGGCCTGGCAAGCTTGTGCAGTACACCTCTGATGAGCCCCGTGTGTCCTACAGCTGCAATCCACTCTGCTTGAATTTTAAATGTGCAGAAGGCAAAAAGAAAAGCACAGGGACAAAGGAGACAGATGTTTGTGCTGTTTCCGGCCTCCCAGACCAACCTGACAAAGTCGAAGTGTGCGTCTGGGATGTTCTGGAAGATAAATTAGGCATTTTAAAACCAAAGAGACCCAAAAACAGGCGGAGGCTGAGAGCACGTAGGCGTAAATTAGATGCTGTCAGGAGACACCGGGTGGGCTGTGTGCTCGACTCCCAGACGCCTGCCAGAAGCCGCTTTGAATTCAAAGACACCTCAGCAGACACGCTGTGCAGTGAGCAGGGATGCAATGAGAAAAGGCACAAACTTGGGAAGAGGCGGAGATCAGTGAGGGATGAGGTTTCCAATGAAAGTGACACTCCAGAACTAAGCCTGAAAAGCATCGTTGTCAACTCCCTTTCTGCCACGGCAAGGCAAAGACAGAAGCGTCAGAGATTGCCGTCTGCTCTTCACTCACTGAAGCGCAGGGCTGTTCTGCCCACTACTGTTCAGTGCACAGTGGGGGGTGAGGATAATTACTCGTGGTGTGGCAACTTCTGTGAGACTAAACAGGACCCTAGTGTGACCCCCTACAGTGACAAGTCCAGCTCATGGGGTGTCCTATCAGACTTGAGCTCTGATGGAGAATGGCCTGCTTGCCAGTGGGGCAGATGCGCCTCTTCACCTGGATCATCTTCCTCTTATTCTTGGAGGAGAAGACATACACCTTCATCTTATATCAGAAAACCAAGTTACAGCTTCCCTTGCTACGGTTACAGGCACATGTCAGACAGCCCAGGTAGAGACCCAGAGTTCAGAGAGGACTACTGGGATTACAGAGACTCAGACATCTGCAGGGAGAGGAATTACACAGGGGTCTATGATAGCCCCTGTATTATAGAGCAGAGATACAGTATTAGAAAGCATAAAAGAGTTTTAGAGAAGAATAGACATGGATATAGAAACAGACGAAAGCTTGGCACAAAGAGAATATGTTTCTACAGGATCTATGACAGCCCTGAACGCCAGGGCACAGAACAAGAATGGTGGTGTGAGAGGACCAGCCCTGACTACAGAAGGCAAAGACAGGCAGAGAGGTTCTGGTTCAATTCAGATACCAATCAAGGCAGAAGTTACAAGCGGTCCAGACTTAGTCCAGCTTCTTCTAGTACCACCAGCATTTCAGACCTTAGTGGAGATTGCTGCTCTCACATAAAGCCATCCTATTCTGGACAAAGCCAAAATCACCACAGTGACGTAAGATGGCCAGCGGAGAAACCTACCAGGACCAAAATGTCTCATCTTCTAGCAAGGGAGAAGAGTTATTCACCCACACCCATATTTATTGCAACATCAGAGGCAATTCAGACAGTCACTCAACCCGTTATTTCCGATACAACTACAAAACAAGAACCTGTGATGCACATTTCTAACTCTACTGATTTGACAAAGCAGAACCCATCACCTGATAAAAAACTCACAAGCAACAGAACACGTACCCTGTCACTCCCTCTCATTGGTAAACTCCCGTCTATAAAGAGAGGAATAAGACAGACTGGAATTCACAAAGATAAAAGCAGTCACAATAACCAAGCCCAGACATCTCTTAATGGTCCATTAAAACCAGAAAACCAAGTAGAATCTACTGCACATGTAGCCTCAGATAGCAACACACACACAGAAAGAAACTCATTGCAAAGTTATCTAATGATCGCTGACAAGAGAAGCACAGAATGCTGTGCAACTTCAGAAAAGCCAGACAGCTCCTTGTCCCCTGAAAACCTTGCCATGACTTTGTCAGCGATGCCAGACACTTCAGAAAATCAGCCACCAAGATGCCCCACCCCTCCTTTGACTGAACAGCCAATAACGTTTACAGAGGAGGAGATTGACAAGTATAGACTTCTCCAACTTCAGGCCCAGCAGCACATGCAGCAGCAACATCTCCAAGAGCAACAGGACATTCCAAGGCAACCAACACCTGTAGATGTGCCTCTAATGAACCACATACCTATACCCGCTCCAGAACCCTCGAATCAGTCTGCACCTGCCCCTTGTCTCCCATACTCCATACTTCAGCATGGAGTGCTCTCAGCCATCTCCTCTCCTTCATCCTCCTTTGTATCCCATCATTCCCCCAGTGTGCACCCACTACATCCTTCTCTCTCACAGCCCCACTTCACCCCTCTTCCATTTCCTGCCACATTCTTTCCCGTTCCTCCAACAGCAGTGCTGGCAGCTCATCCCCTCCACCTGATCCCAGCCACATCTCTCCACCCTCACCCTCCTGGCCTGGCACTGCGTCCCCTGCCCCACACTCCCTTGCTCCCTACTGTACTCGCTCCATCACCTATGGCTGTTGCTGCTGCTGCCATGGCAGCTGCTAGTACTCTGCAAATTCACCCCCTACTACACCCACTGTTCCACAGACAGGACCTACAGAACCACCCTGGTCCTGCCAGCTAGTCTTGGTGACAAGAAAAAGAAGACGGAGACATTTGGTACTTGTGAGCTCTCTCTAACCTTGGTATGGCACTCTTGCCATTCTTCTTTGACTCAGCCAAAGGTTTTGGTGTTTAGAAGGTCTTTGTTTTTGTTTGTCTTTCTTTATCTGCTGTATCTGTGAAGGGCAGCGCTATGTACTATCCTGCCTCAAAACACCCCATTCTTTGTGTCAGAAGATTGATTCGTTTAAGCAGATGGGTAAATGTTTTTTTACCCTGTTTAATCTCAGCTATAACCTATGGTTAGATTGCAATTTGAAGTCCCTTCAATTAGTACACAGCACACAGTATTTGCATATCATAAGGGATATGCTAATCAGAGGGTTATTTTCATCCAGGTCTGGGAGCTGGAAGAGATGTTGTAGAGCCTAAACAAATTTACGCTGTTGTAGATTTGGATGTTTCAGGAAAGGTTCTGTATCAAAATTATCAACAATTTTAATTTAAAGATGGAAGATTGAGGGTAAATATTAAAGTGCAGCATGCAGAGAGTTTGTTGTAACTTGCAAATCAAGCATACTGTTTCTCTCTCTGTTGTCCAGTGCAGTGAAGTGAGGTGAAATACTGACTCAATAGGCTGCACTACAGAGTTGCAATAATGTTTTCAATCTATTTAAAGGTCTAAAGCCTTCAATTGTATTTATGTACTGTACTTTCTAATGTAAATACAACAATTTAACTAAGGAAAGTGCATATGAGCTGCACTTCACTGAATTACATATGTTCCAGAGACTTTGTATTTACTCTTATTTTGTTAGAACCAAACATTTTGTCATCTGTAAGATAATGCCATGGGATGAATAATAAACTGAATGTCATTTAAAGAAAACTGTTGTTTGTTTATTTATTATCAAGCAAAGTGAGGAAAGTGAAAAAGTGATTGCCATTTGCTTAGATGAGGATTTTGAATGAGTTGGCATTTAATCCCTTACCACATATGAGCAAAAAAAAAAGCCTCTAGTATATTCTAGGCACAGCACATCACTCAAAGACAGCATTTCAAATGAGCATAGCTTTATCGTTATGATCTGAAGGAATGTGCTAATGATGAGATTCATTGCCAGCAGTGCCCAAATAACACAACTGTGCATTTGTGTTAATTAACTCTCCCCGGTACCAGTTTGCTACTCTAACATGCACAGTCCACTGACTCTCTTTGGCGCTGAAAGGATGGATGATTCAAAACAAGGAAGCCAGCAATCCCCACACAACTAACTTGAAGCATATCAGCCTTGCTCTTTTCTGCTTATCAAATGACGGAGCTGGGGAGGGTATGACTGTCCAGGTTCTGTTAGAATGCACTTAAAATACATTTTCATTTAACAGGAGTACAGCAGGAGAGAAATATATAGTACCAGTCAAAAGTTTGGACACACCTTCTGGACATTCAGTGGATTTTCATTATTTAAAATGTTCTGCATTGTAGATTAATACTAAAGTCATCCAAACTATAAAGAAATACATATGTAATTATTTAGTAAACAAACAAGTGTTAAACAAACCAGAATATGTTTATATTTTACCAGAATATGTTTATATTTTACATTCTTCAAAGTATGCATCTCTTGTTTAGATGGCAGCTTTCTTGGCATTTTCTCAGCCAGCTTTATGAGGTAGTCACCTGGAATGGCTTTCAGTTAACAGCTGTGTCTTGTCAAGAGTTCATGATTTGCATTTCTTTCCTTTAATATAAAAAATTAAATAAATGTACAGTAAGTAAAAACAGAATGCAATGATTTGCAAATCTTTTAAACCCATATTTTTTCACAGTAGAACACAGAACACATATCAGGTGTTGAAAGTGAGGCATATTGTCATTTCATGAAAAATATTAACACATTTAGAACTTGACAGCTGCAACACATCTCAAAAAAGTTAGGATGAGGGCAACACAATCCTGAAAAATAAGTAGGAATCATAAAAAAACAACTGGAGGAGCGATTTGTTACTAAGTCAAATGACTGCGCATAAAAAGAGCATTTTAGAGAAGGATCAACCAGCTTGTTATCAGTGCAAGGTTCAAAAGCCTGCATTTCTGATAGTATGGTTTTGCTTTAGTAGCTATGGCATGAGTAGCTTAGACATCTGGAAATGCTCTATCAATGCTGAACAGTATATAGAAATTTTAGAAAAACATATGCTCCCATTCAGACATCGTCTCTTTCAGGCAAGACCTGGCAAGACAATGCTAAACCACATGCTGCATCCATCACAACAGCATGGCTTCACAGAAAACCTGTCTGAACAACATTTGAAACCAGTTCAGACAACATTTAATAAGTAAATACCAAATAAGACCCAGGAGTGTTGAGCAGCTAGAATGCTACATCAGGCAAGAATGGAACAACATTCCTCTCCCAAAAGTAAGGCAATTGGTCTCCTCATTTCCCAGATATTTACAGACTGTTCTTAAAAGAAGACGGGATGCTACATAATGGTAGACTTAGACCTATCCCATCTTTTGAGATGTATTGCTGCCATCAAATTCTAAACGAGTTAAAGTTTTATTAATATTATACCTTCAGCTTACATTTCTTAAAATAGCCTATTGTGGATTTTGGTGTTTTCATCTATTTTTTTAGACAATCTTCACTTTTTTTATAGATGATGTGATGTTCATTTCCAAAATTTGAGAATTTGGGGGTACTGTAACTGTATCCATTTGTGTGGATGCCACTGCATTGTTCTCCATGTCATTGACGGCAACACACATCCAAAGCACAATCCATCCACTCCCATCCGTTGGAGAAGTGTTCTGTTCACAAAATTCTGTACCCCTTTTCCCCAAACATACTATATGTATGCACATTGTGGTCAAAAAGTTCTGTTTATCTTCATCAATCTAATGGACTTGTTTTCTAATGGTCTTCTGCTGGTAATTCATACATAAAGGTCATGTTTGTGAAAGTTTCATTGCACAGTAGAAAAGTGTACCACAACTTCAGGGTCTGCTAAATCATCCTGAAGGTCAAAATCTAGAAATTCTACCATCAGCTTTTAGAAAGTTTTCTTGTTTTTATTAGATGCCAATTTGACCTCCACCATTTTGGTTAACTGACATCTTTTAATTACATTATAAACTTGAGGAAACCTGAAAATGCGTTACACATACACATAATACTATCAGGTGAACACTACATACTAGGTGGTGAGCACCAGATACCATCTTATCTGTTTGTTTGTTTTTTACCTAAAATAAGATACAACATCTTTACCTGGAAAAAAAAAATACACCAACGTCCCTTTTGGGGACTCTTTACTTTTATATGGTACTGTATATACAGTATAAGAAGATGACGAATGTAATCTAAGCAAAAGAAGAAAGAAGGAGAGAAGACACAGTAGAAAACAATGGTCCTAGATGGTTACTTCTACTTTACCTAACTAGTCAGTGCTATTAAATTTGAACACCAGCTTTCTCCTGCTGAGATAGATTTTTTTCTATGACCTAAGTGAGAATCCTTTGAGAGTCTCTAAAGCTGGTCAGCCTTCAGGGTGAGGAGGAGACTGGGGAGGGTGTGTATGGTGGGTCAACCCGCCCTCGCCCTAATTGCACCTCCCACACCCCGGTGCTCTGCTGGAGAGTTGACTGGCGGTATGCTCCTGCTCTGCAGGACAGCACATCAAACAGACTGTGAGAAACGGAGAGTGGCGATAATTAGCAGATGTTTCAGAATAAACTCACTCTTGAGCCTGCTGCTCTCTTCCTCCGTCTCACTCAATGTTTAATATTGAGTTTTCAGACTCAAACGGGAGGGAGAGAGAAAGGGTGAGAAAGAGAGAGATGGAAGATCACGACAGAACATGAAAGAGATTCACTTGTGCTATTCTCTGGGTCATTTAGAGTTATAGTGTGCTGAAATGTCCCAAGTGCAACCAGTGAACTGAGTCAGAATTTAATCGTGCCAAGGATCCTGAATTTGACACCGTGTCATGTTGGCATTTGCAGAAATACCAAAGTGGCCTTTCTTTCGGTTTTACAGGTATTTGATGTTAACTGCATCATGTGTTTAGGTCTGGGAGCTCTCCAACCTAATTTTTCTATGGAAATGTGTCTGCAGCAGGAATGTGTACTCAATGATACTGTATGCCAGCTAAGGGTATAGACCAGGGGTGGGCAACTCCAGTCCTGGAGGACCAAATTCCCACACAGTTTGGTGATTTCTCTGCTCTGACATTACAATTAAACCTTGTTATTACCTGCTAAGTTTAATCAGGTGTGTTTGATCAGGAAAATCACCAAACTGTGCAGGAGTCTGGCCCTCCAGGTCTAGAGTTGACCGCCCCCTGGTATAGACCCATCATATCCAAAAGTCAAACAAAAATGTCGTATTTTAAATAAAGCTGAGAATCCAGCAACCACCTGCTCAACACTACAAGCAAATCCACTGAAGCTAAGCAGGTCTGGGTCTGGTAAGTTCTTGGATGGACTGCCAAGAAAAACTTGAGTGGCTGATGGAAGTGGTGTTGGTGTGGCCAAACAGAGTTCTGTTTGGGTCCCAATACGTCAGTGTATTGACAGGGAAACTGAACTGTAAAAGGCACTGTCCCAGCAAGACCTGGCAAGACAATGCTAAACCATATACTGCATCCATCACAACAGCATGGTTTCACAGAAGAGTCAGGGTGCTGAACTGAACCTGTCTCCAGTTCAGACAACACATGATTCAGTGCATCACGAAACTGGCCCTCCAGGACTAGAGTTGACCACCCCTGGTATAGACCCATCATATCCAAAAGTTAGCAAAAATGTAGTATTTTAAATACAAGCAAATCCACTGAAGCTAAGCAGGTCTGGGTCTGGTAAGTTCTTGGATGGACTGCCAAGAATAAAAAGTCCCAAAGCCTCAGTGTATTGACAGGGACACTGAACTGTACAAGGCACTGTCTTTTGGATGAGACTTAAAACTGAGGTCTTCATTATCTGAGGCCAGAGAAAGAAACAGTAGGAATGTTGTCGTGAATTTCCCACTAAAATGTCCAAATGTCATCTATCAATCAATCTGTCTATGAATTAAGAGTTTGAAGAAGAATCTAGATTTCTTATCTTTAACTAGCCTACTGCTTTTTGTTGCTCATGCTAATCTATTAGCTTATTTGTCCATGACAGCAATTACAGTTAATTACAAATTGGCATTACATGATGTAAATCAATTATTTCAGAAGCAAGTCATTCTGTGCTCGCCTTCACTCTCTGGCTTCAAACACAACTTAATCAACCTCTTAATAGAAGGCAACATCACCCTCATCCTTGCCTTGGAGTCTGTTCACTGACTCTGCTCATAATAGATTTGTTAATTAGATAATGAGTCAAATCATTAGAGCAAGGAAAGCACTAAAATATGCAGTGCGTGAATACTTCATGACCACTATTGGGAAATGCTAATTAAAGTGACGATAAAACTGCATGTTTGAATGTTAGTTTTGTAATAATGCCATTCTGCTTTCATTTGTGACAAAAAGAGAATTAACTACTCCCTGAGCAGCCATAAGGATTCAGCTAACAGGGACCTTTTAACATTTAACATTTTGAGGGAGGGAGGTGTTCCTCAAATGCTCCCAAACATGCAACAAATTATGTTAGCTGAGTGCATACCACCATCATGGACAATGAACTGAATGAACAGGCCATGGCCTGGTGGTTAGCCAGATTATTATTCTGACCCACATCTGGTCCTCATCCCCATTTTCATTTGGTCCACTTGGAATGGATTGATAGCACTTGGGTGGACCGCTCCCAGTTGCAAGATGTGGGCCACATATATGCCAGATTAGGATCACATGACAGCCAACTGTGAAGCACAAACAACTGGGCTGCATATATATATATATATATATATATATAAGATTAAGTCTGCTGGTAGCTTTTCCCATCTATAGCCTGCATACTTCAAATGTCCGTGACACCTTAGATTTTGGGTTACTTCTACCTTTTGAAGACTTTGGTTTAGATGTTTTTGCTGGACCTGGCAGTCTGTCCGCCAGCCTGCTAACCCTAGTGAGTTACAAGTACTAGACTCAGTAGTATTTTTACTCTGACTCTTCTTGGTCTTAAAACCTCAGAGGCAGGGTTTAAACTACGTCAGGGTCAACCGAAGCTTTAGTGCTTTGGGTTCATTTCAACCAATGACTGTAGAAAGACTGTCGGAAGGGGCAGTGCAACTAAATGAAAAGGCAGGCTGACATCCATGCTGGTACCTACAGTACAGACTCTGGTTCCAAATTGGACAAATTGGCGGATGGCAATATTTTGGCTTTATTTCTATAAAATGGAAAGGCATGGATCCATGTCATCCATGCAGACATTGCTTAAAAAGTATCCACTAGCATTGTTCTAACATACCTTCTCCATCAGTATGCTGACAAAGTTTATTAGCTCTGTTCTGAAGTGCCGTGTTACCATTCTTTGCTCTGTACGCCTCCTGCCTGTGTTGTTAACTCCACTCCCCCTGTGGCTGTCTGTGGGGGGCTGTTTAGCACATATCAAAGCAACAGGATGCTGCTAAACACGCAGCACGTGGTGGACACACGCTCCTCTTATCTCCCATTCCATTTCTCATAGGCCCTCACTTCATCCTGTACTGCACCCCCTGGACATGGACGTCCCACCAGCAAGACTGATGGGGAAATCAGGTTTGTTCACAGCCGCTGTGGTGGAGTCCTCTTCTATCACTGTGAATTATGCTCAAATTCAATTTAATTATGTCGAGATGAAGGGGGGCTTCCTTGCTAAGCATGTTGAAATGCAAACTAGAGAGAGAGAGACTGAGACAGAGGGTGAAAATCATATTGAAAGAACACATCTGGTTTGTGTCTAAGTGTGAAATGTAAAATATTTAGCTTCTCTATCATTTTCATGATTTTTCTTTATTTATTTCTTAAGAATTTACTATGAAGAAGCATTAAAATAATGTTATTCTTCTATTTAGTGTAAGTCCTAACAGGCAAACCATGGCCATCTTTGCGGCCATCTTTGCAACACCATCGGGCAGTTATTTCCATTCATTACAAGGCCAGATTCTTTTTGAATAAGGAGATTAAAACATGAAATTGTTGATAAAATCTTTAAAAACAAAAAAACCTCAAACAAATAGTTTGGTTCAGTAATGAATAACAATTATTTATTGAGTTCTGGCTATTGTGCAACAAGGATAAGGACTTTCCTGGTTATGATATAACTACGTCAGCTCTTTTTCTTGAACGGACATTGTTCTTGCAAACTGACACCATGTTGAGCATTACAAGCTTTCCCATTCATATTCCAAACAAACACTGTGCTGGCACAATGTTTGTCACCAACCCACTGTGTTCAGATACATACATACACACACACACACACACACTATACTTATATAGCGCCTTTCTAGACACCCAAGGACGCTTTACAATCAACACACTACATTTACACACACCGGTGAGAAGCGGTAGCTAATCGCGCACAGCGTACTCTCAGATGATGGTTTCTGTGGATTTTTCCTTTGTTGTTCTGCCAAGGGAAATTCAGTTTAAACAGACAAGTTTCGCTAATCACAATCACTTTTTTGGAGATATAACCAAGCCAAAAATGGCTAAGTAAGATGACCAAGAGTTGACATATTGTTAGATTGCACTTGAAAACCAGAAAGATGCATGCAAGTACAGGATAATAGGCTTTAATAAAGGTGTAATCCAATAGCATAAATGGTAAATCTGTGAAACAAACATTGGACTAATAGACAAGACAAAGGGCTAAGAGGACCACAGGAATAACAAACAAAAACACTAACAAAGCTAACAAAAGGAAACAGGAAATAACTAGGAACAAGCTTCCAAAGAACAGGGCTAACTGGGCTAAGCAAACAGAACCGAAAGAGGCAACAAACAGAACAAGATTAAACAAGCATCAGGCCGGGTGATACGCAAACAAAACAGAGGACCTAGAAGGTCTCAAACTATAGAGTTAGCTTGCTCAGCATAAAGACAGAACTGACAAAAACATATCAAAATAACAGAAACAATCTAGATCAGGTGGAGATTGGGAGGCTTTGTTAAAGCACATGAACATACTTGTAATATCAAGCCCTGAACAGTCTTAAATAGTCTTGAGTATTAGACTCTGATTGGAGACAGCTGGGAAGGGAAGTCATATGGGCGCTAAAGAGCGTTTAGGGAATCTGGGAAATTGAGTTCCTATGAGACACGTGAGGAAAACATGGCTGGCTGGCAGAGCAGTGACCGTGACAGATATAGGCATGTGCATCACAACAGTTGTGCTTTAAAAAATCATCAGCTCAAACAGAAATATGAATTAATCTACACTGACGTTTGCTAAAAAGACTGTTTGTGATTGAGCACTCATTAATTAATCCAGCTAGCATTTCAGACATACATCATTCTTGTCATTTACAAGTTTTATTGTACTTTTTGTTCTAGTGGGAGAGGCTGTTGTGAATCAGAATCACAGCCAGATGACTCAAGCATATGTCAGTCTGTGTATAATTTATGTTGTCAAGGAGATGCCACTGTCAATCATGTGAGCTAACAAACTCACAGATTTATTTATTTATTTTACCTGATTTTCTCCCTTATGTGTGTGGTAGCCAATCAACTCACTCATTTGTTGACTCTCCGTATCACTTGTAATGTCTCGGACTCTAGGAGACTCACACAGGCCTCCTCTGATGCATGTGGTCAAGCTCCGCCTCTTTTCCAACTGCTGCCGATACATCGCCACTGGGCAGCCAGTGTGCTCTGAGGAAAGTGCAGAATCCCCAGTTCTGATGGATCACCTGGCAGACACCTGAGCCAGCCAATATTACATTGTAGTGCTGGGGAGAGAGGGCCATTGTACCCGCCCAGAGAGAACATGCCCAATTTTTGCCTGATGGCATGACCTTGGATTTGAACTCGAAATCCTCAGATCATAGTGACAGTGCCTTAGTCAGCCAATTGAAAATATCTGGAGCATTTTAAACAGAGTAGCATACTGTAATGTTACTCTGCTTAAAGAAGTTTTTTGGTGACATAGACATTCATTGCTTGTTAGCTGCATTAGCTCTTAGCAGTGCAGACATAGAGAAGCAGACGTCTTCTTTGCTTAAGTAGAGTTGTTTCACTATCTGTAACAACCTTTTTTGGGATATTTTGACCAAAATATTTGAGTTTGACCTTATTGGAGCGTCTAAAAGATTGAACATAGGTTGTAAATGTGAAATATATATATATATACAGGACTTCTTTGGAGGATATCTCTTCTTCCACTTGAGTACAGGGCTACCTCGACCACCTTTGACTGACTACACTCTTAAAAAATAGAAATAAAGCCTAAGAATCAGTTTTTTTGTGTTGACTCAACTTCAGGGCATTGGAGAACTTCAGGCTCCTGATGCAAGATGCTTTACATTTTCAAGTTGACGTGACTTTTTTTTCACAGTGTACATGTATCCTTGAGGCTAGCACAGCCTGCAACAACACTGATACAGTCTCACCTATACTCTGCTATGCATTAACTGGGTGCCATGGTTAGAGCAGTTAAGCCTTCAGTAAACACAGGAGAGCTTCTACGTGCTCAGACTGACTAATATCCCAGTGTGCCAGCTGTAATTAAAGTTAGATATGGAAGAGACTGCCTTTGATCCTTCTTATTATGACTTTCTTTACCTCAGCCACTGAATGAGGCAGCCTTGCCTGTACTCCTCAATGTAAACTTTCCCGTTTGCTTGTTTTCTCTTCACTGTAGAGCAGAGATCCTCACTATTTTTTTTCCAAAAGAGCCATATTGACAGATAAAAGTCAAGCAGAGAGCCACAATATCACCCCACGTCACTCAAATAATGTAAAAAAATAAACAACCCACCTATGGACTAAACCTTTGCACACTGAATATATTGCTCTAGTTAGCTTATAGAATCGCTGCTGCCATGTAGCCACCCTGCTACAGGGTTGCCAGGTCCAACTAAAATATCCAGCCTAAAGTCAGTCTAAAACCCGCCCTTTAGAAGCTTAAACTAGCCCAGAATATGTCTGTCACACGTTTGAAGCGAATGGCAAAACAACTGTGTACGAGTGTACGACTTAGTATTTTGTTTTAAGGGATTTATTATGATTATTGCTATTTATCTTAAAGTCATTAATATGGTAACATGAGTGTTTTATTAGTTCTTTTATAAGTGCTAAACCGTGAACCTGGCAACAGCAGAGTCTCGTGCAACATGCTGTTGGAAACAGTGTCTGTGTTGCCAGGTTCCACAGAATCCCCGATTTGGAACCAACTTTAATTGAGGCAAAATGAGAGGGCAAGTGCTTGGAATATAAAGCGCATTGCAGTATATGTCGCTGTAGCATGCTTTCAAAATACTTTGGCTGTGCTGGCGTACTTTCGTAACCAGTCACGAGAGCCACCAATTAAGCACGGCAAGCCGCATGTGGCTTGGGAGCCGCGCAATGAGTATCCTTGCTGTAGAGGATCCAAATGTGAACTTAAACCAAAATGTTTGGTACTTGTGAATTGTGAGTTGAAGAAATACATCAGTGTATTATAGTACAAATACCTCAAGTAAGTTTAGTGAGTAATTTTGGGATCTTAATGCATTCCGTTCCATTGTACTTTGCTACGTACAAACTTTTGGCAATATTGTAGCACTGCAACAAGAATCATAA
>BRDA01093891.1:0-56186 GCA_036984385.1 Crenuchus spilurus | reverse complement strand
ATAACACTGAATAAGAGTCATATCTCTTGGCTTTGAAGCAAATGTGGCTGATATGACTCTGCTGCTCACTGGATTGTAGGATTTTAGACATGTTGCAACTCTTTTGTGAATCCAGATAGCAACTCCATGATGTTCACGACCCTCTTTGCCTGAGAACAGCACTGTGTGTCCATCCTTTGTCTTGAAGTGTCCAGTGCCTAACCACTTAGTCTCAGACAAATGCTGATGTTCAGTCTTTCCAATTCACTACCAAGTATTGATAACTTGCCAAGTGAGTTTAGACCCCTCACATTCCATTTTCCAATCTTGACACAAAGTCTGCTGTTTAGCTTCTCTTCATCTTCTTTCCTTGTTGTATTGCGCAATACGACCTTTGATGAGCCAGTAGTAAACTTCTCAATATCCACCCTGTCTCTCACAGTGGGTACCGCGGACCTTTTTTATCCTGGGCGACGTCCGAGCCAGTATGGCATTCTTAGTTTTTGACTTCATTTGAAATATACAGAATATAGAGAATAACAGCATTCAGATAAATACGAGGGTTGTACTGTGCATAATTAAGATTGTATTAATATATTAGGCAGTGGTCATTTACACGTCATATTAAAGCATCTGAGTGAAAATTTGACTTAGTTATATTGCTGTTGTAATGTCATGTTATAAATAATAATAAACTAACAGTGTGAACTGTGAAATGATATTTGGGGGAGAACCTCACAGCTTGTTCATGAGCCTGATAGTCTGTGGGTAGAAACTGCTCATTAGTTGTTTTGTTCTAACCTGGATGTTGATACCGTCTGCCAGATGGCAGTATGGTGAACAGGCCGTGTGCTGGATGACTACTGTCTGATCGGATCTTTTGAGTTTTCAGGCAGTGACTCTGATATATGTCCTGCAGTGTTGAAAGTCCATTGCCAGTGATGTATTCTGCTGTCCTTACCACTCTCTGAAGGGTGTATACTTGCAGAGCAGTAAGGGTGGATATTTCAGTAAAAACCTTTGACCCAGCAGTATGATTGTTCATTTATAAGTTAAGTGAGTTTACAGGGAGAAAAAGAAGTGGCCTTCACAGAAGTTATTTTCACAAAAGTGGCCCTTGACACTGTAGAAATGGCTACACTGCCACAGGTCTGTTTCTAAATACAAGCCTTGAGAGCATGAATGAATTGTCACAGACATATAAAAACAATATTTCTTTTTGCGACTTTTGTTTTTCTTTATCAACTTACATTAAAATATCTATATTAGCTTACTTTAAAAGTTATATTTGACATGTTTTTGCTCTTCATGTTGCCATTTTGTAAATACATTGCTTTGACAATGCACAACACTGCAATAATCTTTGGTCAATGTTTGGTGAGGGTGTTCAATGGTTTCTTATAATATTAAATTAATGTTATTGTTGTGATCATTTATGGAAACAAAGCAATCAGTGTAACAGGACTGTATCTCAAGTTTATAACTGGGTCCAAACGCAGTGCAGACAGAAGCTAAAGAGCTTTAAAAGGAAACAAAAAAGCTCTAAAAGCACCCAAATAAAAGCTTGAAAAAAGCAACGGCATGTCAAACTAAAACGATGGCTAGCGCCTGGAAATGGGTGCTAAAACAAATACCAGCCATGACCCCGAGAATGGGTTTATAAAACAAAGGACCACACCGGCGCTCTAAAACTGAGCATAAACCAAAACCAGAAAAAACAACTCAGACCAGAGAGAGAGAGAAAGAACACAGGCTCCTCGAGGGAAAGGGAGGGAGTGATTAAAGCCCAGAGGAAGCCTGAGATCAAGAGGCAGACACAGCAAGTAAAACTCTGGTGTCTGTAACCTTGAAAATACTGGCTGGGAGTTTTGCCCACATTTGTCAGACAAAGACTGAGTGCTGAGTGTGTGGTGACATGGACTTAAATAAGGGAGACAACAAGTGCACTCACTTGCCAGTGATCAGTGGCGGTACAGCATACCACACAGCTGTGGACCGTTCCCTGATCATGGGTGGGTCGCTGACTCTCTCTGCTGACTGAGGGAAGCCAAGCTTGCAAGTGAAGCTCACAACAACATTGCTCACTGATGTACCTTAAAGTTCACTTTTCCAGAAAAAACAGCATATTTGTATATTTTCCTAATTTTTTACAAGAGTCAAATGAAATGACCTGGGTCTTGCGAGCCAAAGGTTGGCAGTTTAATCAAATAAACCAACAAATCATGATTAATGTGTCATTGAGCAAGGCACCCAATCCCCAACTGGTCCCTGGGTGCCATGGATAAGGCTGCCCACTGCTCCTGGCAAGTGTGCTTATTGCCCCCTTAAATGTTTGTTTCATTGCATGGCTGGGTTAAATGCAGAGGAAAAATTTCTTGTGTTAAAACATATAGATTAAGTGCACTTTCTTTTAAAATTCCTGGGGTCAGGGCAGAGAGTCAGTGCAACTTAATTACATAATTTGGTACAGTTACGTGTCCTAACTTAAGTTACTGAAAACCTTGTGATGGTCCCCTATCTTTTTGATAGTTAGTGTAGCATAAAGGTCTTCCTAATTTATCAACCCAAATAACATCTGTAGAAGCAGTTTACAGAGTGTTATTGCAGGTAGCTCACATACTGAAAACAAGAATACAACACCACATTAATCCTAGACATTAGCAGTAACATTAGTCTAAACTACACTGAAATAAATGGAGCCAATAATTGAAGGTTGGGAGTGGGATCACATCCAAAACTCCTCCTTTCCTCCAAACATGCACTCAATAAAATCCTCCATTTGTTTCACCTGATAAAAATTAGTTCCCCACTACACTGTCTCCTCCTAGCTTTCCATGTGTTCCCTCCTCTGTTTCACATTCTATCAATGTCCACTTTTATTAAACAAATAATAATAAATAGAAACACAAATCAAATCAAATGTAATAACCTTCAAATATGGTGGGTACTTAAAGAGAAGCCTAAGGCATAACCAAAATGGGCACTCCAGATCCAAAAAGCACTTAAAGGCACTTTGTACAATTTTGGATAAGGACTGTTGAAGTTTGTACTCAAAAACAAATATGCCCCTCCCTTCAGTCCTCCTTCAGAAGCTTCACCCCTAAAATTCATACATGTGCATTGCCGAGGTAATGACATTGGGCTTGCAGACAAAAAATGTACAGAAAACATCAAGGTTTAGCTTTAGCAAGGTTAGCATTAGTTAGCTTCTGTGTTAGCAAACTGTTGCTACAATTGCTGCTGCTAGCTAAAGCAGCTGTGATTATGACAAACACTCACAAGTGGAACAAAACAATACTGAACTGAAATATATTGGGCAGGATCAGAGCAACATCCTCATTCCTCTTCATGCCTTTCAGCATTAGGAGGTCTCAAACTTAAAAACTCCTCACCAATGTTTACATGGGTGTTTGGCCTGTCTTTTCCATGTCCTGAACACCAATGCTTCCTGATGTGACTGTCTGGAACTGCTTGATGCCCTGGGCAAACAATCCCTCTGATTCTCCCCCAACCCCATTGCCCTGTAGCTTCTACAACTGTACTTAAAGTAAAAATGTTATGATTTTAATATATAAAAGTACAAGTCCTCCAAAATAGTACTTCCAAATGGCCACAACCTAATACTATGTGCGCTAATCAGTTATACTGACCATTCAAACTGACTATTTTGTAAAAACGCTGAACCCCATTAACAGTAGGTTTGCATGATTTAAATTGCCCTACCTTTCACATTAGACAGAAATTTGATTGGGGTTTTGTTGAGTAGTTAAAGCAATTGCTGGTGGTTTCTGGAGATGATGCTGTGTGTTCTACCAAGCAGAACATGAAGCAGCCAAATAATAGCATTTTATCACTGTCTGTTCGCTCCTCTATTGAATACTGTGATAAAACAATATAAATTAAGTTGTGATGCCTGGTGTTTTTCCTGGAAGAAGAAAAAAACAACTTGTGAAAAATAAATTTTAACCTAAAAGCAATTAAACAACCTTTGGGACCTATAAAATCTTTACTTTATGGTTAATACACTCTCCCCTCTCTCACTGCCTGCTGCTGTTAAAAGGGCAATGAATTTCTGCTGGAGATTAAACTGTCACGCATCAAAACAAAAATTGCTTGTTCTGTATTCATTCAGGTTGTTGTATCAGGCTTGTGCTCCAATGCTGATTTTTAAGTTTTTTACAAAGTCAACAGCATAAACAAATAACAAATGGATGGTGAGTTCCCAAGTAGACACATACGATTTCTGAAATCATCCAAAGAAAGACTTGACCTGATATAGTTACTACAAGACTTTGCAATTTGTACTTCCAGTTAACACTGGCCAAACTACGGTGCTGTGTAGTATCTTAAACACCTCAAAGCGTCTGATAAATGGCTTGCTTTGCCTGAGCTAGTCAATAGTGCCTCCACTCATGAGACTGAAGGTCTACAGAGTGAGCAATGATGCAATGACCCACTGCTTTTTAAATGCCCTCAAGGCACATGCAGCGCATTTACTACCAGTCAACTCCATCCTTCTTTCAGAGAGGCCATATGTCTGTGTCTTTTTCCTCAGAGATGAAGGAAATTTGCTTGAGGTACTGTATTTCAAGTAGGCCAGTGGAGTCTGCATCTAAAATTCTGTCCACAGGGGATAAAATTGCAAATTAAAGTTTTCATAATAGATCTGATTTCAGGCAGGTCTACTAATCTATGACTGCTTCGCTTTTGAATTGTGAAGCACCCCACAGGTTCAGTCCTGAGTTGACTTAAAGACTTCTTAGAAATTAAGTACAGAGGAATCTCGGTTTTTGTCATTAATCCATTTTAAAGTGCCTGATGATAACCAAAATGAGCGATAACTGAAGAAATATTTAAATAAGCAATAGAAAATAATGTAAATCCAATTAATCTGTTCCAGACACTTCAAAATATGAACAAACATTTTTTATATATAAAATAACTATAGTTTTACACACAGAACACAATGAGAAATAAATACAAAAGACTAATTAAAATAGATACATGAACATCACTCTTACAGGTTTACGCTCCATTTTAAAGTGTGCCAGTGTGGTTAAGACAGCAGCTTTTGTTTTGTACACCTGTTCACAGGGTTCTTGGCCGTTATTTGTTTTTGCACCCATTTTCAGGTGGTAGCATTGCATGCCGTTGTTTTATTGTGACATATTTTAGTTTGTTTTGAGCATTATCAATGAGAAGCAAAGCCAGAATGAATAACGAATGCATATGAAATAATGAATGTGTGAGTTGGTGCTTTGTCATGAATTAGTGACAATTCATGTGGGCACACCAATGAAAACCGGGTGAATGAACAATAACTGGGACAAAATTTCCCTGAAAAAAGTCAGTGATAATCAAATTGTACTATATCCAGGGTAAACCATAACTGAGGCTCTACTGTATATTAAAAAAACTGCAGTAACATGAAATTCATGAAATACTATGGTTATTTTCTATCATTTTTTAAATCTCAAATCTTTATAACTCCATTTGAAAACATCAGTTGACTTTTTACTATTGCATGACCATTTTATGATGAATGGACCAATAAAATGTTGAATATTAAATAGCATAGAATTTTGTTATATACATTCCAGTTAAGAAAGTTAATCTCTATAAATCTCTATATTCTTTCATTTCTTTAAATCTTTACATTGTGTGAACATAATTACTCTGAATGAAATGCTGAATCATTATTTTTCATTAAAAGTTCCATTAAAGTTACTATATATTTTAACTGAGAAAGCAAGCAATGAAACATCAGCATCTGACATTAAAAGACAGCCCCCCACAAAGTAGATATTATTGGGATGATGTATCATTCTATCACAATAGTGGCTGTAGCAGCAGGAGAGGAAGCAGCATTGATCCAAAACAAAGCTTTGTTCAACAAAGATTGAATATGACATGAAGACTTAAAGGACTGTGAATGAAGTACAAAGATGGATGGAGACACTAGGGAGGTTTTATAGCAACATAAATTAGGCAGATGATTAAACAGCAGGGCTGTGCATTAAACAAGATATGACATGGTTGGGGGTGGAGACACGACAAGAACAAAACACGTGGAACATGTAAACAAAGAGGGCACATACAGGAACAAGGTGGGGCTGGAACACATTCTTAACACTGCAGTGACAGTGATGTGGTGGTGGTGGTGTGTTATTATGTGTTGTCCTGTATAAGTGAATCAGTTTTTAAACACCTCATTGTCACTGTTGGTTTGAGAATAGTCTACCAACCAAAACAATCCAGCCAAAAGAATCCTATGACCATCAATGAAGGACTAGAGGATGACTAACACAAACTGTGCCGCAACAGATGAGATACCCTTTCTGACTTTACATCTACAAGGTTGACTATGTGTATCTAAAAGACAGTGATTGGACACAGTGTCTCCAGAAGCTCTGATATATCTAATCCATTCATACAACACACACTAACATACAACCACCACATCAGTGTCACTACAGTGCTGAGAATGATCCACCACCCAAATAATACCTGCTGTGTGTTTGTCATTATGATTACTGAAGAAGTTGAAACATTGCTAACAATGTATGCAGAGAAACAGATGGACTACAGTGAACAGTGTACCTAAGTGTACCTAACTAGAATTTTGATGAAAATGGGTATCAAGTCAAGGAGGTAGTTTTTAATGTTATGACTGATTGGTGTAGGCAGCAGAGAGAATAGCCTGTGAACTGGGTTATAAAGAAAGTGAAGAAGACCGTCTTTTCATTCGATTCAGGTAAGAAGAAAAAGAATAAATAATTTATGTACTGAAGTAGAGGATCTAAAGATACAATCCATTACTTTGCTCATGTCGTGTATAAAATAAAAAGAGAAGCATATAGATATATAACCTCATTTTTATCTCCTTGGGGAAGGACCATACAGTCATAAGCATGATCATATGACATGCACTCAGGTGCATTAAATGACTGGAACAGCAGACTGTATGAACAGTGCCTGAGGCTACTGCCTTCACAGCTGCTCAGGAATATGTGTACGCTGAGCATGAGAGCTTAACATGAGTTCAAGGTCTTCGGGAGAGGTCATATGTTATCACTTCTGTGATAGAATTAAACTCAGTTAAGTCTTCAAAACTGTATCCATGTTAGAAAGAGTCTTCTTCCACATTTTACATATTTCATAAAAAACTTTTGCAGACCAAGTTCAGTGTTTCAACACTAATAAATCATGCAACATCACAGTGATTATAATGTTGAATTTTGGCTTTTTTAATTTCTAGGATTATCCAGTACTGATCAAATGTTTGGGCACACTTCATTCAATGTATTCATTTCTTTTTTTCCTACAATATAAATGAAAACTTAAGTCATCCAGACTATGAAGGAACATATAAGGAATCATGCAGTAAACTTAAAAGTGTTAAACAAACCAAAATATGTTTTAGAATTTAGATTCTTCAAAGTATGCACACAAATTATGTCTCAAACACATTAAGAGGGCAAGAAATGCAAGTAATGAACTCTTGACAAGACACAGCTGTTAACTGAAAGCCATTCCAGGTGACTACCTCATAAAGCTGACTGAGAAAATGCCAAGAAAGATGTCATCTAAGCAAGAGGTGCCTACTAGAATCTAAAAAAATAAATCATATTCTGGTTTGTTTAACACTGTTTTGTTTAATAAATCATTTCATATGTATTTCTTCATAATTTGGATGACTTTAGTATTAATCTACGATGCAGACCATTTTTAAATCATGAAAAACCACTGAATGTCCAGAAGGTGTGTCCAAACATTTGACTGATAGTGTAGATGTTTTAGATTGGATTTATACCCCTCTAACCCATACCTGGCATTACACATGGTGCTGATATGTTCATCCTATTCATACACAATCTCTGTGTGCATCTGTTACAGCAGTGGGTGCAACTTAAAGTAAGTGCATTCATTAGAAGGTTTGTCCACAATAATGTATGTTGATTTATAATCTGATTATATCTGTAAGTATTGTAAGGAATTACTTTTTGGATGATGCTACTTATCTCTACTACTGAAGTGAGTCAGGTGTCTGAGACTTTACAATTTCACTCCAGAAGACACCAAGGAAACACATTTTCTCAATCTTTTAAATGCAAATGACCTGCTTCTGACCTGTGTTGCTTATCTACATATGACCTTCTCACTATAATGGGAATTTGAGAAATGCATCATTATTATGCCCTTGCCATGCATCAAATAATGAACTGCTATTATTGCAATTTCTGTTTAGTGAGATCTTAATATCCTTCCTCAATGGGCTCATTTTGATATTCCTTCTCTTAGAGTTTTTACAGCTTAGCACACAAATCCACATACACTATCTAAATCCACTATTCGTTTTATCCCAGAAATTCCAAGCAAATGGATTTTGCACAGTGTATTAGTTTGACTGGTCTTAATTGCATTATGTAATATCTATGTAGTCGGGGGAGATATTGTATGAATAAAGCTTTTATACATTCAATAAAATAAAATAAAAAATCTGCTGAAAAAATAAAAGAAGGATGATAAAACAGTAATAGTGATAAAAGATGAAATAATGCATTTCAAATGGTAGTACCATCCTTGAATTAAAGATTTAGTCCAGTGAGCCTTGCTGAATAATAGATCTATTGTGGTGATACCTCTGTTGAATAATACATTGACGGTGGTCAGGCATCGACGTGCCTGTATAATTTAAATAGCTGAATTTAACTTTTATATATACAATATACACTCACTTGACACTTCATTATTGTCTATTTTATCAGCTTCACTGACCATAGAGATGCACCTTGTAGTTCTACAATTACAGACGTTAGTCCATCTGTTTCTCTGTGTACTTTGTCTTCTTTCACTGTTCTTCAATGGTCAGGACCTCCACAGAGCAGATATTATTTGAGTAGTGGATCATTCTCAGCATTGCAGTGACACTGATGTGGTGGTGGTGTGTTAGTGTGTTGTGCTGGTACGAGTCGTTCAGACATTGCAGAGATGTTTTTAAGTACCTCTGTGTCACTGCTGGTGTGAAAATGGTTAACCAACCAAATCTATCCATCCAACAGCATCCTGTGACCACCAGTGAAGGACTTGAGGACCAACACAAACTGTGCAGCAACAGATGAGCTACTGTCTCTGACTTTACATCTATAAGGTGCACTAACAAAGCAGGTGTGTCTAATAATATAACATAACATGAGCTTAGCTCTGTTGTGTCTGATCCACTTATAAAAGCACAACACACACTAACACACCACCACCACCATATAAGAGTCAGTGTAGAGCTGAGAATGAGCCACTACTCAAACAATGTCTGCCCTGTGGGGGTCCTGACTATTGAAGAAAAGGAGTATACAGAGAAACAGATGGACTACAGTCTATAACCCTACTATAAAGTGCATCTATATAGACAACTGCTTATCCAACATTTATTCTGAACTTGGCATTTGACCCTGTTTGCTGCAGTAACAGCTTTATTCTGTGAAGCAATTACATTAGCATGTTTGAATATTTCTATGAGTATTTGATTGCATTCAGCCAGTAGAGCTTTACTGAGGTCAAGTACTGATGTCAGATGATTAGCTCCAGATTAAAAATGACTATCTAACTCATCCCAAAGGTATTTGAACACCATCATTCCAGGGAAAGCAGTTCCACTGCTCCACAGCCCAATAATAGGGTACTTTATAATCCTCTAACCAACACTTGACATTGGTCATGGTGACCTTAGGTTTGTGTTCAGCTGCTTTTCTCCACTGAAAATGCTTTACTATGAAGATTACACAAGTTGTGTGTGCATAATTGAATGCATGTGTCAGCAGAGAGTGCACTTTAAAGTAGCTGAATTCACTGATTAGAAAGGGTATTTGCATACATTTGGACATTTTATTAGTCCTGACCATGCCTTCGGTATATATTTGTGAAAAGGGCTGAATAACTGTACGTAGGGGGAATTCTGCGGTAGTTTGGGGTGAAGTTCTGGTCAGATTCTGCTATGACCTATAGAGTCAGACCCCCTATGAGGAATGACATTGACTGAGGGTGGAGGACACAGAAGCAGAAGATTTTATAGGGTATTGGATCTTCAAGCATGACTTCCTCCTAAACTTTACTCATTTCATAATGTTATATATCGTATTTCCAAAGGAAAGGATAAGATGATGTTAACTGATATGTTAGTATTCTGTACATTTTATTCTCTTCATTTTATAGAAATTCTGCTGGTCACATGATTTTCCTAGATGTTTTTATTTACATTTTGCCCCTTCACTTTGCTTCCTTGCTCTGACCTGCAGGAGATAACTGCACAGATGCTGTAACTAAAGTCTGTACATGCACCAGACAGGCTTCAGCCAAACGTGTTCATGTGAGAGCAATCAGGCTAAGACAAAACAGCATGGCTGAGCTGATAGTTATTTCTCAGTTCTGCATGGCCCCCAAACCCAGAGAATTTGGCAATGCCCTCATTCTCCCTCCCACTGTGTACAATAGGCTGTTAATCTGTTTGTGATGAGATTGTCCTTGCTGGCCTGTGATTGAAGGGCATTACAAAGTTTCCAGGCTTGGCATAGACAGCATCAAGGCTTCTCTTAAAAAGGAGCCAAAGAGACTGAATCAATCAGAATCAGGCTGGGTGGCGGAGGCCAACTTAGGCCTGAGTCCCAAAATCATAGCAGTAGAGGCAGCCAAAGTGCTCTCTCTCTCTCTCTCTCTCTCTCTCTCTCTCTCTTTCTTTCTTTCGCTCTCTATAGAGTGTTGAGTGAGTATTCATCAGAAAAACGAAGCCTTTGTTCTCGATACCCCACTGATATGGCAACTCTTGTATTGTTGAAATTGCTTTTATTTCCTCATTACTTCATTATATTGTCTTCTTCCTCACCCTAGATGTAGTTGATTGGTCAAGGAATCCAAATTTTGTTTCCTTAGTTTAGAATGTTAACTGGAAAGTTAACAAATGTTAGCACAAATTATTGTGTACCTATACTGTAGACAACATCTCTCAATCCACTCAAACCATATTCAGGCCTTAATTAAAATTGTACTCACTCTGAGCTCAGTCCTCTAATATGTGACTGCTTTGTGAATATCAGCACTACTAATGATGATAATTGCTGCTTGTTGCATTAGTTTACTTTTTATAGTTCACTGTAAGTCACGCTAATGCTATATTCAACTTTCCATGAAAATAGAAGCTGGAGCTCAAAATTAAATTTATACAGATGCTGCGGTATAAAACAGTAGTAAAAAAGGCCTCCATAAAAGCAAGTGTTGTTATCAACAAGCTAGCCAGTAAAGTTAGTGATATGAGGAATATGTATCATTATGTTATTGTGTTATTGGAAATGTTTAGATAAGATTTTTCTGACTACTGCATCAGTATCTTGAATATTTTCAGCAAATCTCATTTAAAAGTATAGCAGTGCTTCTTTATTTCAGTTCATAGTGTGGGAAGTCATGTTGATTTGACCTCATATGCTGAGTTTGTAAATGGGAAGATAATCTCAAGTGTGAAGTTTTCAAGTTGAGGTTCTTGGAAATTCTGAGGTATGAATTTTAGTTACAGCATATGTATTGTATACATATATATGTATACAGCATATTGCAGCTTATCTTCCATTTTAAAAGGGTTCAGGATAAGCCACACCCCTCACCGGTGTAACTCCACCCATGATTTTGGACTGCCATCGGCCACTTTATATTTACAGAGATTCAGAGAAATGAACAAAACTGCACAGCAACATATAAAAGACAGTATAAACAGTATAGTATGTACAGTGTTGCTTGAAAGTTTATGAACCCTTTAGAATTTTCTATATTTCTGCATAAATATGACCTAAAACATCATACAATTTTCACACAAATCCTAAAAGTAGATAAAGAGAACCCACTTAAACAAATTAGACAAAAATACTATACTTGGTAATTTATTTATTTATTGAGGAAAATAATCCAATATGACATATTTGTGAGAGGCAAAAGTATGTGAACCTTTGCTTTCAGTATCTGATGTGACCCCGCTTTGAGGCAATAACTGCAACTAAATGTTTCCGGTAACTGTTCTTTAACTATTCTTTGGTAGAACGACTTGTGTGTTTAGGGTCGTTGTCTTGCTGCATGACTCACATTCTCTTGAGATTCAGTTCATGGACAGATGTCCTGACATTTTCCTTTAGAATTCTCTGATATCATTCAGAATTCCTTGTTCCATCATTGATGGCAAGCGGTCCTGGCCCAGATGCAGCAAAACAGGCCCAAACCATGATACTAAAGCCACCATGTTTCACAGATGGGATGAGGTTCTTATGCTGGAATGCAGTGTTTTCCTTTCTCCAAACATAACGCTTTTCATTTAAACCACAATGTTCTATTTTGGTCTCATCCATCCACAAAACATTCTTCCAATAGTTTTCTGGCTTGTACATGTGGTCCTTAGCAAGCTTTAGACGAGCAGCAATGTTCTTTTTGGAGAACAATGGCTTTTTCCTTGCAACCCTGCCATGCACACCATTGTAGTTCAGTGTTGTACTGATGGTGGACTCATGAACAATAACATTAGCCAATGTGAGAGAGGCCTTCAGTTGCTTAGAAGTTACCCTGGGCTTCTTTGTGACCTCGCTGACTATTACACGCCTTGCTCTTGGAGTGATCTTTGTTGGTCAATTACTCCTGGGGAGAGTAACAATAGTCTTGAATTTCCTCCATCTGTACACAATCTGTCTGACTGTCGATTGGTGGAGTCCAAACTTTTTAGATATGCTTTTGTAACCTTTTCCAGCCTGATGAGTATCAACAACTCCACAGGAATCTCAGAAAACTCCTTTGTTCATACCATGATACACTTCCACAAACATGTGGTTGAAGTGCAAACTTTGATAGATCCCTGTTCTTTAAATAAAACAGGGTGCCCACTCACACCTGATTGTCGTCCCACTGATTGAAAACACCTGACTCTAATTTCACCTTCAAACTAACTGCTAATCATAGAGGTTCACATACTTTTGCCTCTCACAAATATGCCATATTGGATCATTTTATTAAATAAATAAATGACCAAGTATAATATTTTTGTCTAATTTGTTTAACTGTGTTTTCTTTATCTACTTTTAGGACTTGTGTGAAAATCTGATGATGTTTTAGGTCATATTTATGCAGAAATATAGACAATGCTAAAGGGTTCACAAACTTTCAAGCACCACTGTAAATATACAGTGGTAACCCTACTTACGAGCATCCCTACTAACGAGTATTCCAGGTAACGAGTCGAGATCTCTGAATATTTTTATTCCAGGTAACCAGTAAAATTCTAAGTAACGAGTAGCGTAAATTTCTTCAACTATGCCAAACCACTAGGGGCGCTGTGGTTGTAGCATCCCCTAGATGCTACCGTAGAAGAAGAGGTCAGTCAATACCTTTGACCGCTGTTCAGTAAAAGTGAAGTGCCTGTTGAAAGCGATGCTAAGGTGGCAAAAGGTAGTGAACAAGAAAGTTAGATACATTTTACTTTTACTTTTCATATGATAAGTGTAACCATGCCATACACGTATGCCCGTCCTCCTCTCCTCCTTAGCCGCCAGCCTACACGAGCACCGTCGGTGTCCCTCTCATTAGCGGCCAGCCTATACGAGCATCATCGTCGTCACGTTTATGTTTTAAAAACCCATATAAACACATTACTAAGCATATTAAAGTATACGGTATATTGGCCGGCTGACACGGATTAATCAGTTTTACATGTATTCTTATGGGAAAAATGCATCCAGCTAACGAGCAAACCAGCTAACGAGCTCAGCTCCTGGACGGATTAAACTCGTAAGTAGGGTTACCATTGTATTTAGTTTGTCACAGAACATTTCTAAAATTTTCAGTATACAGTATCTATACTTTTTAACATGCTCACTTTTAGTCAATCACTCAGTACTATGTACTAACCATCTCCACATTTGTCCTGTCCCATAATATTGCCTCACTCCACTCAGAGGGCTTACCTTATACTATAGTATAGTACTAAGTCTTGTATGACTGAATGTCTATCCTAAGTTAAGTACTGCACTGTATAAAGGTGAAATGACAATAAAACCTCTTGAACTTGAACAGTAGAAGAAATTGAGCCAGGTCTGCAGGATCAGACAGAACATAAATGTTAAAGTTCGGAGCTGGAAATCTGGTAATGCTCACTTTGATCCTCAATGTGGTTAAACATGCTCTTGCACTCACCTCTCACTCCCTGCTTTTACCTTCATTGTTCTTGTAATTTTTAATGTATTAGTTTGGTGCTGGTGAGAAGGGCATCCTCCTCTGGCAGTCCTTCCCTCCTGGTGGCTCCCACCCAAAAAGCACAGGTGTCTCTGTACTTACCCAGATGGCCCTGCTGCTGACTATAAAGCCCGGATATCAGAGGAGCAGCAGGTTAGCTGTGGGTCACACTTTTATTATATAATTACAGTGATTAAACTTTTTGGTTCTTCATTAATTGTGTACATGTTACAATGTATACAGACCAAAGTTTCACAGATTTGCTAGTTTATGTATACCTGATGTCCAGGTGCAGATTTAAGGCATAAGCAAAAGAAAGTACCGTAAAGAGGTCCCCAAATCTGGGTTATTAATATTTTTGAAATGTTTATTATTTTTATTAATCTTCATTTCATTTTCAGGGGCGGCACGGTGGCTTAGTGGTTAGCACGTTCGCCTCTCAGCGCTGGGGTCTTGGGTTCAAATCCCCATCTGAGCGGAGTTTCCATGTTCTCCCCGTGTATGCGTGGGTTTCCTCCGGGGACTCCGGTTTCCTCCCACAGTCCAAAAACATGGGGATCAGGTGAATTGGGTAATCTAAATTGTCCATAGGTGTGTGTGTGTGTGTGTGTGTGTCTGTGTCTGTCACCCAGCGATGGATTGGCGCCCTGTCCTGGGCTTAGTTGATTAATGTAATGCCCTGCCCTGCGCCCAGTGAGGGGGTAGGGGACTAACCGCGACCCTGATAAGGAATAAGCGGGTGTGATAATGAATGAATGAATGAATGAATTTCATTTTCAGATTGTTTCAGTTGGATTAAGGATGAATTATTAGCTTAAAGTCGTAGTAGGTAATTTATATAAATATAACTTTTTTTATATAGTTGCTAAAACTGTCAGTATGTCCTGGTTGTTGTACATGAGACAAATAATCTGTATAAAAATCAGGCTCTGCCTAGTGCTCGTAATTCATCCTAATCTACCACAATAACACAACCAATCAGAGCCAGGAGGCTTTAGAGACAGAGCTGGAGTGCAGCGGAGAAGGATCAGGAGATGTATTGACTGTAACTTAGATTTGGCATTATAATAAAGCTGTGAAATTACTTTAACCACTGTATTAAAACCAATTACAGATAAATACAAATGCATTATTACATATATGCATTTTGGAATTGTTTAAGATCAACACATACTACAGGGGTTGGACAATGAAACTGAAACACCTGGTTTTAGACCACAATAATTTATTAGTAGGTGTAGGGCCTCCTTTTGCGACCAATACAGCGTCAATTCGTCTTGGGAATGACATACAAGTCCTGCACAGTGGTCAGAGGGATTTTAAGCCATTCTTCTTGCAGGATAGTGGTCAGGTCACTACATGATGCTGGTGGAGGAAAACGTTTCCTGACTCGCTCCTCCAAAACACCCCAAAGTGGCTCAATAATATTTAGACACAAAGACTTGCTGTCTTGGTCACAGATGCGCCAGCAAGACGTGCACCAACAATTTGTCCTCTTTTGAACTCTGGTATGTCACCATAATGTTGTGTGCATTGCAATATACTATATAACTGTGCTCTTACCTGCTAATTGAACCTTCACACTTTGCTCTTACTGGTGCAATGTGACATTAATGAAGATTGGCCACCAGACTGGTCCAATTTAGCCATGAAACCGCCCACACTAAAATGACAGGTTTTTCAGTTTCATTGTCTAACCCCTGTATGTCTAACATGGCTAATGGGGTCCCTTATTAATGAGTGTCCTTGGTGTCTACCTGCCTAGTGATACTTCTGCTTAAATCTACATTCAATGGCCATTTGATCAAATACAGGATCAGACTCAAGTTGAGGCAAAGTAGAAAATGCTCAAAAGTTGTCTTCTTGTCATATTTAATGTTACCAACTATTTGTGATTTTATCTGATGGTCCAACATACAAAAAAATCAAATGCAAGAAAATGAGTAAACCATATCCGAAGGCAACTATAGAGGGAAGCCACTGACCTATGACAATTTTGACAGTTACAATCCAATAAACTGAGATTGTAGAAAATGTTCGGTTGTCTGATGCTTTAAGACTTGCATGTTTCTGGGATAGTGTCAGAAAGAAAGCCACTGTCAAATATAAGTTGGCTACAGTTGGTCTGAAGTCAGCTGAAAGACGTCTCTCTGAGCTGATGAGATCATTGGCTTTCTTTTTTCCACTCTTTCATAACGCTGTGACTACATTTATCTACTTCATTTCTTTGTTTGATGCTTCAAAGCATCCATAGTTCCAGCATGATGTGCAGCTCTTTTGTTCAAATGCAGCTTTTAATTGTACTGTTTGGTTGCTGGCTCTCTTGATATATACAGTACATTTACAGTATTTGACAGACACTCTTATCCAGAGCGACGTACAACAGTGCTTTGTTTTCATTAAGAGAATTATCTCAGCTAGTACAGACAGGTTAGGGTCCAAACTACTCTTTAGTTCAGACATGGTTAGAACAAAAAAAAACATTACTAATACCTAATAAGAAGGAACAGTACACAATTTTACACAATAAGGGCATAACAATGCATTACAACAAGTGTTTTAAGTTCTCACTTAAGTGCTCAACAAAGATACGGTCTTCAGTCTGCGTTTGAAGACTGTGAAGACTGTCTTCAAATGGATGATGTATGTATGTATATACAGTGCATCACAAAAGTGAGTACACCCCTCACATTTCTGCAGATATTTAAGTATATCTTTTCATGGGACAACACTGATAAAATGACACTTTGACACAATGAAAAGTAGTCTGTGTGCAGCTTCTATAAAAGTATAAATGTACCCTTCCCTCAAAATAACTCAATATACAGCCATTAATGTCTCAACCACTGGCAACAACGTACTCACTTTTGTGATACACTGTATGTTCACATGAGCATGAGTATCATAAAATAGCAATGTGAACATCAGAGTAGGGTAAACTCATTATTTTTATACAATAATTAAGAGAAAAAACAGATTTTTCACTGACTATTGCTCTTCATTTCTTACAGCTTGTGGATTCTGGTTATAACAGAGGCTGTGCAGCTTTCCACTTTGTTGTTTTTTTGATTTATCCATAGTTCTGCCAGAAACAGTTTGCTGAAGGTGTCCTCCTATACCATTACTGATATTACACCACCACCTGTGTTTTTTTGCTTAAAAACGTCTTCTTCAGTGAAACACTTCTCAGCGCACTTCACCATGGCCATAGTTTTAAATAACTGCTTTCACTTATATCAAGACAGCCATCAAAAGAACAGTGCATGTGCAAGCTGTATATGAATGAGAGAGGCTGCATCAGGCAAGTTAGATAAAAGAGAGAGAGAATGAAAAGGGATTGCCATAGGACTACTGCTGACTAGGTATTATATGGGGGAGTAGATGGTTCTCAGCGCAGCAGATACCAATGTGATAGCAGCTGTGAGAGCTGGTACATGTGTATTAGGCACAGCAGTGTTCCAGAGGTTTTAAACACTTCAGTGCCACTGGTTGAGAACAGCCTGCTAATCAAAAAATATCCCTCCAGTAGTGGTCATATAGTCAGGAACTGAACATTAATGAAAGGCAGAAGGATCACTAACAAAATGTTCAATATAATCCTTAATTATACACATATAAGGTTAATCATGAGGTAATAAAATGGTCAAAAATGTATAGAGATGATCTTTTTTGTGAACAAAATTAGACACCCTCCCATCTCATCCTGCACAAGTGCCTTCTCACACATCCCAGCGAAAAAAATTGATGTTCTTTTCATCGATGCACTAATCCTATTCCTAATTCCAGACCTGCAGAGCTCCAGAGGAATAGCACTTGGGGGGAGGTTGTCTGGTCTTGGCACTGCACACGATCTCTTAATCTTTTACAAGTTCTTAATTAATGTTTACCAAACCACAAGACCTCTCTTCATTATGTATCAGGCCTTGTTTTTTTCTCCCTCTCTATCTAATGGTCATTTCTACAAACATAACACACTGTGGAGGTAGCTGGCATGAGCTGTGTAATAATTTCATTACAACAGTGGAGGAAGTGCTGAAAAACTGGCCGTTACTCAGAGTTTCTCTCTTTGTGGAGTTCACTGATTCACAGCCATATGACTCAATCAGTATTTATCCTGGCAGTGTTTTGTTTTGCATGGAGACTGTGTTCCACCTCTAGAGACTTTCACTGTATCACGGTGTTAGAAACCTGGTTTTTATAGAACTGCGCTGGAAAAAACAGGATTAGTGAAGTAGTCTCTGGTAAAACACACTGTCAAGGACTGTTAAACCACATAGAAATTCCCACTATGGCAGATTTGTAAAAACAACCACAGTGTGGAATAGTTAACTGTGAAAGACATACATAGAAAACCCTACAAGCAAGGCCAGAATATAATCATTACTCTTACCTGCAGATCCAGCTCAGCATCCTCCAGGTGTGTTATTACGAGCAGACTGCAGACTCTGCTCTGGACATGTTACTGCTCAATAAGGTAAACAAGCAGAGGGGAGGGGGATGGTTGGAGAGATTATAAGCAAGCTGGTCTCATGAGAGCTGCCTGTAAAGGTTACACAGGGACATGTATCTGTACTTATTCTAGCAAAGGTTTTAGCAGTGTTACTGTACTCTTATAATAAATGACAAATGAACGCAAGATTTTCATTATAAACACAACCCTGTTATGCATATCTGCTCTCTATTATCCACTAATATTTATCTATATATGAAGTACCCCTAATAAAATGTCCAATGAATGTAAATACTGATTTGCTAATACACTTCTTCCCCTCCTTGGATTGCTACCTTATCGCAGTGGAGGGGTTTGCATGCCTGCATGATCCTAGGAGCTAGGTTGTTCGGGGCAATAGCTCCTGGTAGGGTCTCCCATGACAAATTGGTCCTCAGTGACAGGCCAGACAAAAAGCGATCCAACAAGTCCACCATGAAAAACGAAAACAACAAGACCGCACTTCCCTCTCCCGGAATGCCTGAGGGAGGGGCTCCTTGGTGAACGCCTGGTGGCTGGACCTCTACAAATGGGACACGACTCCCACATGGGCTCACCACATGTGAGGGAGGCAGTAATGGTGGTTGGGTGCTGTGTGATTTGGGTGGCGACCTAAAGCGCTTTGCTTAGGTTGTTACCCCCACAACCCGGACATGGATACGCGGAGGATGATGGATGCATAATACACTTCTTATGACAGAGAAAGTACCGCCTGTGAGCATGAGGCTGACAGTTAATTACCTGTAATGCTACTGAATACAACAGTTTTCCTTTCATGTCATATAAACTGGAAAAACTAAATCAAATACATTGAGATTCTGCTGAAATGACACTTTATGAAATCTTCTTCTGCTACATATTTACCATAAATAACAGCCTCTGCCATAGACAAGGCTATACATTATTAAAAAATAAATACTATTGATCATTTTATTGCAGCAATATATATATATATACAGCACTTAGTACTTTCTTCTTATAGACATTCATCTAAATATGCATGTCTACAAGAAGAAAGTACTAAGTGCTGTATGAAAGTACTATAAGGATTAATACACTAACAAGTGTACTTTTTCGTGTAGTAAGTGGCTCTACCTTTTCTGAAATATTAAAATATCGCTGAAATATTGCATTGATCACAGACCAGAAGACCTGAACTGCAGCTATTTAGCCTTTGCTTAAGGCCACTGCAGTGAGCGTCCTAATTCAGTCATTGATTCTAGCTTGATCTCTGACATAACATTCACCCCAATGTACCATTTAAGTCCAAATAAAACAAACATTGCAGTTCATCTTATCTAACCAATGACCTAAAAGAATGCGTGTGTGTGGGTGTGTGTGAATATGTGCATGCAGTGGGGGACTAATGCGAGATGATAGGTTTGCTCTGCAATTCCACCCGAGCGAGATGAAGAGCCCATCAGGGGCTTATTCACAGTCTGTGCTGATAGTTCAGCTGATTAAGAAGCAATCCGGCCCTGCCACAGCTGAGGGGACAGAGACGCCTCTCTTTCCCCCACTCTGTCTCTGCAGTAATCACAAATTACACTGTATATCTAATATGGGTGTGAGCGACGGGAGCACAGCATCCAGTAACCATTCAATTTGACAATTTTCTCTTCCTTTCTTGCTGTTAAATTAAAAAAAAGATGAGATGGTTAAATTGGCCTGATACAGCGATTGATTCTGGCTGTGAACAGATATCCCCATGGACAGATTCACTTGAATGTTTTTTCTTGGCTTCTGATTCCTTTAATTCAGCACACACAAAAGTGCAGTAAAGGATCACTAACAGAAAAACGTAATATTTCCAGCAGGGCGGGAGAGGATATAGAGAAGAGGAAATGACAGAGCACGTTAGAGATACTTCATCGTGTAAAATGAGATTGAGTGACTTTTTATGGAGGATACAGAACTGAATGTCAGACTTTTCAAGATACTTGTTTTATGTACAGTGATTACCGTTAATTGGATTTAACGCTGCCATTAACTGACCTACATGATGGCCTTGGCATTCATTTCCATAGTGAGTAATCTAAACAGTCTTCTGTTACTAATCAAGTTGAGAAAGCTTTCTGTTTCAAAAAGTGAAGTTTAACAGAAATTGAGTGCTAACTGAAATGTTATTTGATTCCATTTTTTTGCCTACACAGTAAATCTCCCAGTGTTATATCAACACTACTAGAGTTAAATTAACACTGAGAGTGTCAAAATGTAACACTCTCAGTGTTAATTTAACTCTAATAGTGTTGATTTAACACTGGCAGATTTACTGTGTACACTGGATTTCCTGAAATAAGGCACATCCCAGTGCTGAAAATCAAACCAGAAGACATATTTCTAAAGAAAGAAAAGTGCAATATGTTTAAACAGAAAGAGGAAAACAAACATACAAATGGGAAACAATGAGAGTCATTGTTCCACATCAATGTCCACACGGGACACCACTGTTAACATGTCTATGTTCATTCTCGGTATATCTTCACCTTGGCGGCTGGAGAATATCCCATGAAGTTAGCTGTTTCAGAGATACTACCATCCTTCACCTGATACATTATCATGCCCATTTGTGCATCACATACTTGCCCATGATCATCAGTTTGCATTCTGCTACAACTGACTGGTGGGCTCACACATGCAGCACACCCTGGTATCTGTGACTTCCCAGGCCAAGTTAATTCCAAGTCAAGGGAGGTCATAATTTATATGACCGTGTATACATTTACATTTACAGCATTTGGCAGAAACTCTTATGCAGTGACTTACAATAGTGCTTTGTTTCCATTAAGAGAATCATCTCATTTAGTACAGACATGTTAGAGTCCAGACTAGTTTTCAGTTCAGACACTGTTAAAACAAAACCATCACTGATACCTATAAAGAAGGAAAGATACACAATTATACACAATTTAAAAATATTACAATGCATTACAATAAGAGATGTAACCTAGTGCTCCACATAGAGATGGTCTTCAGTCTGTTTAAAGACTATGAAGGACTCTGCTGTTTCAACAGCCAGTGGGAGTTTGGTCCACCACCTGGTTGCTAGGACGGTGAAGAGTCTTGATGTTAGTCTTCAGCGTGTCTTGAAGGATGGCAGGTCAAGTCGAGTCATACTGGAAGCTTGAAGGGTTTGAGGTGCGACTCGAGACTTGACCATTGCCATTAGGTAGAGAGGGGCTGGTCCATTTTTTGCTTTGTAGACAAGCCTCAGGGTCTTGAATCTGATGTGAGCAGCTACAGGAAGTGACGTGAGAGTATAGTGTAATACTACTATCAGTAACAGAATGAAGGAAGGTGACCTGAAACAGTCCTCTAAGCAGAAATAAATTTCCATAAAATTACTTGTCTGTAATGATTCAGTGTGGTTGATGTACTTCTGCAGCCTGTCGTCTCAGACTGAGCTAAAGACTCTGGCTTGATTTGCTGTTTGCTTGCCGAGCATAAATACTGTAGTCAATTGCAGCAGCGTACATATGATAGTCACTGCTCCATTACTGTACCTTAAATACAGTTAATATAGGCACATTAATGGCATTTTCACAATACAGATTGGAAGTCAGGGAAAATATAAGTGGGACATCACTTGTGGTTCAAGATATTTAATATTTTTATATTAGAGTTCTGGAGCAGGAAATGTGGAGGTGAGGAAAGCCATTGTTGACTGTTCTCCATAAATCTCTCAACTTAAAAATCCATTTTTTTGGAATGAGATTGCAAACAAAACCTGTCAGTTCCTTGCAGTGAATTTAAAAATCAAGAATTTTCTTCATTTCATCCTCAGCAAATTGATTTCACTGAGCTGGTTCTAGGTCTAAGACATCCTTAAGAACCTCTCAATCTTTCTGGAATCCTTCTGACCAGTGTTGTAGCTGCATGTCCATAAGCAATTGGCCTATAGTCTCTATAGACATGGAAACAGCTTATTCTTTTGTAGCAGTCACTTTTAGTGAAGGCGTTGATTGATTGGTTCTTGGCCAGAATTTCTCAGTAAAAGCTAATTACCTGTCTGTGGTGATGAGATCATTAAAAGTAACGTTTCAGTCTGTCCTCACTGGCAGAATTCACTAATCATCACCACATCTCTCTCACTCTTTCTTTCTTTGTCTCTTACTGTCTTAGTCAATTTATTTTATAGCTGTGCCTAATAGGCTGCCACATCACTTAGTACATATTGAGCCACATTTTGGCTGTGTTGCACAGCAGAATCAGCTGATTTATGTAAAATGCAAATGTAGATCTATGCAAAAACGTACATACATATACATACATAAAGTTAAAGCATATGATACCGTACCGTACATGTGGTTACATAATACATGGAGTTAGCTAAAGAAGCAGTGATTTAAACATACCTATACAGCTTACAGATGCCAGTGAAGTCTGAAAGGGCCTACAGCTGACACAACATAGCCAGATTCTAAGTCTACTTGGCACTGTTATAGTGTATGTGTACCAAATAAAGTGGCTCCTGAGTGTGCCACTAGGACACAGCACAAAGAATCTGTGTCATCATGGGCACGGTCATTTATAGAGAAGTAGGCCACTGCTTTCAGCGTCACAACAACAGCAAACTGCATAGCCTACCACTCATGCATGACTTAATCACGCAAAAAAGTACAACGTACAAACTGGGTACTCCAATGCTAATTTTGTGGATTATTAGAGCAGCATGCTGAAAAAGTCCTATGGTGGGCATGCTGCATATGCAAAGGACACACAAAGATGGTGAAAAGATGCACAGGTGTATAAGAGTGACCTTTTCTAAGGCAAAAATATATTTATTATTAAAATGTTATTTAATAATGTGGCATGCATGGAATATTACATATAATGGAAAGGTGATGCAGACATGAGCCATACTTGAAAGCCAGTATTTTCAGTCCAAAAATCACTGAAGCACTCATTCAAGCAATGCATTGCTGTATGGTGTGTGCTTTGGATGGTGTCCTTGCTTTGAACATCCCAGAGTAACGAGACTGCAAACACTGCAAATCCAAATGTTTAGGTTTAAATCACTTTCTGAAACTCTTTTTAAATGCATCACTGCATGTAGTTGAGCTGTTACCCTCCTTGTGAAATTGGGGAAAGACTGTAACATCACATTTATTTTCAAAAATAATCCATTTTACACACCATTTCTTTAGTATTTAACCACTGGCATTTATATGTTAAATTATGGCTTATTATTTTAAGGCTAAAAAGGTGTGCAGAGAAACACACAAACTATGGTCTGTAATTGCAGACCTACAAAGTGCACCTATATGGTAAGTGGAGCTGATAAAATGAATGATGATGTGTAGAACCAAGAAAGTCATTTTAATGTTGTGACTGATATGGTGGTGTACATTTTCCAATATATCCTCTCCCTAACTACCCACAACAAATGCCAGTGTTTTGGAAGACATGGATAATGAATGCTGCAGCCTTTAGAGGCAGCAAATTCCCCAAGTGTAAAACTGAACTGCTTATCAAGCAGAAGTCAGAAGTGGAACTCCAGAAGGATACCAGCCTCTCAAACCCCAGCAGCAAAATCACAGTACTGCTGTCTCTCTGCAGCTCCTATGAATCAAGTGCACCTATGAGTAAAAAAGCAGATACAAGACTTCAAATTTCTATTAACCAGTCTTTAATGATCTATTTCATTTCCATAGTTTAGAATGGTTATAGCGCTTGAATGATTTAATGCATTATCTGTGCGGCCATTAGTCTGCAGCTGTGATCACGGCTCATTCCCTCAGAACGCAAGTCGACACTGCAGTCAGACAAAGTCCCATCTTGCAAAATGGAAAGCAGAGAAGTAGAAAGAAAGTAATTTGGTCTGGAATAGACCTTGCAATTGAACAGATGAAATGCTCTATAGGCTCACCAATACAAACAAACAACAGCTTGTTAGGAAGAAGAGCATTATATAGCACTTTTAAACAAAGGCATATTGAATATAAATGAGCAGCACTTTTCCTCTCTTTTATACTGGTTTGTCAGTTTTGGGTTGGTAGATCCAGGGATGAACTATAAAAAAAAGTCTGCATAAAGCAACCCGGACCAAAGTCTTTGATTCATTTTTAAAACTTTGCCCGAAAAAATAGGAGGAGGAGGCGGAGGAAACTTGAAGATATTGCTGGTGCATGAAAGGTACAAAATCACTCCAATTATGGCTGTCTGTCAAACAAAATGAATGTACATGTGGACCTATGCTGCAGCGATGAAACCCAGCAGTAGCCTTCATTATGGCTAGTATTTGGAAAGTGATTAGTATCTCAAGAGTTTAAAAATCGTACAATAACACATTCACAGAATGTCTTGGGGTAATTACTCCAACTGGATCTTGAAGAACACAATAAAGGTTTTATTTTTTTAGAAACTGCAGCTATCTGACCATAGTTTCTCCTGCTGTGGGGCATCACAGGAAATGCAAATGGTGTTTCTGGATAAGTCTACCTCTTAAACTTCGCTACTATGCACCAGCACACCCATGTCCAAGCTGTCACTCAAGATTGATGGGAAACAACCTGCTTCACTGATGATCCCACCACCATAACAGACAGAGGAGAATGTGTGTACAGTCTAAAGCAGGGAAGAGCCAGAGTCCGGCATAGTTTCATGATTTGTCTGCACTAACACACCTAATTAATGTGTTAATGAGTCGAAGCAGGTGCATCTAAGGAAGAAAAATCATCTGTGCAGGCTTCAGCCTTCAAGGAGTGATCTTCCCCACCAGTGGTCTAAAACCAGAGTTTTAAGCCTACTGCTCCAGAAGGTTGAGTTTCCGTTAGTGCTGATCAATCCAAACCTACATACGCTAGTTTTGCCTCCCACAGAGTGTTTGAAGTGGAGACTCTTTAAAGTCCCAGAGCTCAAACTGAAATCCCTGTGCTGTTCAGGTTGAATCTATGCTAGCTTCTGACAGCCATGCTGACCAATATCTCTCTAAGTAATGCATAACTGCTGAGGCTGCCAACTCCTAAAGACAATCTTTGCATACAAATCCAGACATGCAAAACAAGCTAAAAGAGTAATGTGACTCTAAAGTAATAATACTGACTGATTAGGGATGCATACCAGGTGTTTTGTTAGTGAACTCGGGCCAGTTTATATTACATAATTCAGTGTAAATTTTAAGACCAGAATGACCACCTTAAGAAAAAAAATACCAGCATTTAGCATTTAAAACTTGTAATACATGAGGACAGTGGATCCTGCACAGCATCTTAAGCGCTGGGAGAATGTGAGATAGTCAAGCATCAGGGGATTTTAGACCCATCACTGTAGATACACCACCAGCATACTGAACCATCTCTCCACTGTGTACATATATGTGACCTTCACTTCCACTTTAATCAGGATGTGTGATCTCAGTAAAACTAATGGCATATGATGCACCATTCTTGCAATCCTTCAACTATCGAGTGAGACTTCAGGAAAGACTGCTGCTAAAAGCTTCTTTATAGCTGAGCTGATAGCATATTCTGTCTTAGTAGAGGGGCATCTACAACTAAAGTCAACCTATAGGCTCACAGCTGTAGTAAAAAAATATGTTCCTTTTAAGTGGATACCTGTATGGTATGAAAATTAACTATAATCAATTTTTTCAGGTTTTCAGGCTTACGTACTACAGTATAAGCAGTTGCTATTTGGTATAAATCTAACGTGAAGGGTCTAAACAATATGGCAGAGCAAAGAAAATTACTCCACCTGCTGTTTTATACAAAGCCCTGGCACACATGACTGGTCTCTACATTATATGGCAAAAAAAAACATTGTGTGGATTAAAAAATGTGAGACAGAACTTAGTAATTTTAGTTTGATAAATTAGGAACATGACAGTGAGTGCATAAGTCTCAGATAAAAGAATGAATCTCCATGAATTTACAGTATACATAATCCCTAATCTTATCAAGATTGCTGCACATCTGCTGCCTCACTCAGCTTAGGAGCACTGGGCACCAAGATGATTCTGTGACCTTTTTACAGAAGAACTGTTCACCAGCAGAACAGCAGACTGTCCTCGAGGGGAAGTCACAGAGTACTGACAGGGGATGGGGTGAATTTTGATAATGTTTAGTCATTCAGGGAAGCATATGAAACTTTATGAAACACTGCCACTCTCAAATATTCCAACATACAATGCAGTACATAAATGGAGAGTGACACCATTTTTGTCGTTTGAGCTCTGTGCTTGGTTTTGAAAGAAAATAACAGCTGTAAAGTTAAGTGTAGGTTGTTAGATTTCATTTTATGGCATTAACATTTACACTGAGTGAACCACCGAGGAATGACAGATTTTTATATACTGCCCCTCTATTTCAGGTATACATCGATTGACAATCTTTTGTTCTCTGCCCTTTCCTCATTCATCACTCTGCTTTTGAAATTCAATATATTTCTTAGAAAACTGTCAGACAAAAATGTCTAGCCTTTCTATTCTTACAGTGGTGCTTGAAGGTGTGTGAACCCTTTAGAATTGTGTATATTTCTGCATAAGTATGATCTAAAACTCAGATTTCCTAAAAGTAGATAAAGAGAACACAGTTAAAAAAATGAGATAAAAATATTATACTTGGTCATTTATTTATTGAGGAAAATGATCCAATATGGCATATTTGTGAGAGGCAAAAGTATGTGAACCTCTAAGATCAGCAGTTAATTTGAAGGTGAAATTAGACTCAGGTGTTTTCAATCAGTGGGATGACAATCAGGTGTGAGTGGGCATCCTGTTTTATTTAAAGAACAGGGATCTATCAAAGTCTGCACTTCACAACACATGTTTGTGGTAGTATATCATGAACAAAGGAGATTTTGGAGGACCTCAGAAAGAGTTGTTGATGCTCATCGGGCTTGAAAAGGTTAGAAAACCATCTCTAAAGAGTTTGGACTCCACCAATCCACAGTCAGACAGTTACTGTTCAAATGATGGAAATTCAAAACCATTGTTACCCTCCCCAGGAGTGGTCGACCATCAACAAACACTCCAAGAACAAGGTGTGTAATATAACCTTTTGGTTTAAATAAAAAGCTTTATGTTTGGAAAAAGGAAAACACTGCATTCCAGCATAAGAACCTTATCCCATCTGTGAAACATGGTGGTGGTAGTATCATGGTTTGGGTCTGTTTTGCTGCATCTGGGCCAGGATGGCTTACCAACATTGATGGAACAATGAATTCTGAATGATATCAGAGAATTCTGAAGGAAAATGTCAGGACATCTGTCCATGAACTGAATCTCAAGTGAAGGCAAGTCATGCAGCATCACAATAATCCTAAGCACACAAGTTGTTCTACCAAAGAATGGTTAATGAACAGTTACCAGAAACATTTAGAGGCAGTTATTGCTGCAAAGGTTGGTCACAACAAATACTGAAAGCAAAGGTTCACATACTTTTGCCACTCACAAATATGTCATATTGGATTTTCCTCAATAAATAAATGACCAAGTATGATATTTTTGTCTCATTTGTTTAAATAGGTTCTCTTTATATACTTTAATGGACTTGCATGAAAATTTGATGATGTTTTAGGTCATATTTATGCAGAAATGTAGAAAATTCTAAAGGATTCACAAACTTTGAGGCATCACTGTAGAACAAATTTCAGAAGCATGTCACATATAGAAATAACTGTAGACTTTTTGATATTCTTGCAGGGTCACAAGTAATCTTGTACCGAGAATGTCTTTGGTTGAAATTTTGACGTAAATGGTGGTGGGAACAAACTGATCTAATGTCTCATTTTCAAGACAGCTGGGTATGTGTGAATGTGATATCTCACACAAACAAACTGCAAATAAATAAATAGATAGTGTTATTGTGCCTACTGATTTGAATATATGACCAAAGAGATTAAAAGGTTTTCACTAAAAGGTTTTCATGAAAGATCAAAACAGCACAGGAAAAGTGCTGGGATTACTGCTTGTCTTTATTAAGATCCTTTATGGGTCAGTCACTGCTGTCTGTCCAAAATGCTACAAAGAAACAGCAAGACTCAATGTCCCAGTAAAATATTGCTGTCATCAACATAACTGTAGATGTACTAGGAGAGCAGACTCTTTATATTAGATCATGAACAAACCGATATAATGATGAGCAAAATAATCAGCTACTTTGTCATGTCAGTTATGATTGGCTTGAACTGAAAGTGAAAGTAATATAGGCTACTAGCATTACTATAGGAAGAAGCCATAGCTTTGACAAACTTGGACAAAGAAAATACTTTGTGTGGTTTAATGTGTTTGAGCATGATTAATAAATTTGGAAAAGCTGTTCAATCTCAAAAGGCTGAATATGGAGCACACAGTTAATCAGTTAAAGCTAGTCAGCTGATGGCTGATGGAAGACAAGGTAGCCTGATTCACATAGTGAAGGTCCTTTGAGCCTCTTTCTGCAAATGGAGTCGTTTTTGGTCCTTCTCCTTGTCCACTGCAGGGTCCAATCAAGGTTAGGGAAGATTTGGAAGCACTGTGTAGAACCTGTCATCAATAGTCCCTTCTAAAAGGCTCCTGCCGGTAGTGTGTGTCTGTTATTCCCCAAGGATCTGTCTCTGTTCCCTAGCAGAGAGAGGCCCTCTGTAGAGCCAGGAATTTCAGGATCTCGGTCGAGAACTAGTCCAGGTGGAGGATAATCCACCCCCCCTTCTTGCTCTTCTCCCGGCCCACCCGCGGCAGCAGCAGCAGCTGCAGCACACTCCTCCTTAAATAATCGGTCATGTTCCTGCTTCAACTCCTGATAAGACCGGGAGAACATGTGAAAAATGGAGGTGGCTGGGAAGGCCATGATCAAGATACCACTCAGGATGCTGCTGAGTGCCACAACCTGTCCAGGAATGCTGCGAGGCACCATGTCACCGTAGCCCACCGTCGTCATAGAGATGATGGCCCACCAGTAGGAAGCGGGGATGCTGCTGAAGTCCTGTGCCCCTGTTAGCTCACTCTCTGCTAGATGCACTAATGGTGAAAAGAGTGTTACGGCCACACAGAGGAAGAGCAGCAGCAGGCCAAACTCGCGTGTACTCCTTCGTACAGTTAGCCCTAGAGTCTGCAGGCCCAGTGAGTGACGTGCCAGCCTCATTACATATAGGATGCGCAGAGCCCGAAGGATCCGCAGCACCAAACCCAGTTTATCCAGGTAGCCCTTTCCTCCTGCTGGACGTTCATGATCCAGCCCTGGGTCCTCCTCTTCCACTGCCAGGGATACATAGTAAGGAAGGATGGCCATGGCATCAATGATGTTTAGGGGCCCGCGCACAAACTGTAGCTTGCTGCGAGCCTGGATAAAGCGCAGCATGAACTCCAGCGAGAACCAGGCTACACATACAGTCTCTACGATGAACATGTGGTAGCATTTTTGGGAACATTCACCCTATGAAAGAAAAGAGAGTAAGAGAAGTTTAATTGCTAATGAATTCATCTTTAATAAAATGTATTTTAGATACCTACAAGACAAAGTGATTCACTGAATGGATTACCACATTTGAATGTAAATGAGAGTGACAGCAGCAGAGAGGATTTAGAAGGAGAGATAACATTAAGACCAAAAAAAAATTGAGGTCAGTCTGAGAAGAGAGGGGGGTCACTGACAGACAGAACGGAAGGATGGGGGAGATAAGGCGAGGGTATAAGATAGACATCACATCATTAATAAAAAGCCTCTGTTTACTTTTCGTATTCAAGTCACATTAGCAGATAAATCTAGTAGAATCAATTAATTACCTTGGGTCAAAGGTCTATCCGCTTTACTGGGGGAGTGAACACAGAAGACAAACAGACTACTTTGCCCTCTAACTGCCCTCTCCACAGAAAGCCAATTAAACACTGAAAAGCTAACCCACCACAATATGTCAGAAAGTGCTTTTCTCATCCCCAGCATCTATCCAAGATTCTTATTTCTCCCACCTCACCTCATCATGTAAAATTCCCTGTTCTCTTCACCACAGTTGCGGCTCTCTTATCTCTTTACTGTACTGTCTCGAACATGTCACTAAATGTAATGCCATTTTTCAGAGCGCATGCACACCTGTACTATTCTAAACTGTTTATCATTCATATATTACAATTTGAATTTTGGTTCTTATTCTAATGATTCATGCTGTCAAGATTTGTTTTTTCCCCACTAGAGAGCTTATTTGTACTATTCATTCCAAACGACATGCCTCCTCTTCATAAATGCGGTACCAGGCAATCTATCTCAAGTTCTCGTAGCTCTCTTTTCAATATATCTTCCTCTTTCATTCATTTATTCTGACTTGCTCTTTCTCTCTCACCCCTGTGTCTCATTTCTTTCTGCAGCTCTGTAGAAGTGAATGTGACTGGTGATCAGGACATTATGCATGTGAAAGAAGGCTAACACCTTCCCACTTGTCAGGCTAATTGTCTATTTCTCAGCACTAATGCACTTAGAGTGACCTTATCTCTGTGACTGCTGCTGCAAGAAATGTCAATGACATCTCATTCCACCCACGAGAATCAATCACTTACCACCTCAGTCACCACAATGCCAACATACTGTACATACCCTGGTCTCTTCCTGAACCGCTCACTACATTACTATCAAAATGTCTAACATTGTGCAATTTTGTGATAAATGTTACTATTAAACATAAATGAATGGTGTTTGAAAGAACAGAACTGTACAACTTGGCCTTACCAAGATGAAAAGTGCCATAAAGCTGAACTGCAGTATCAGTGCAGCCAGGGAATCGTGGGTGTGGTGAGCCCCATTGAAGGGTACACTATAAGAGAGTTTGCCTGCAGACCAGACCTCTAAACGGAGGTGAACTTAATGAGACGTGTGGACTGCTTTGCAAATGTGTCTGTGGAGTGAGGTGGAGTTATGCAGTGGGCTGAATAATTGAAAGAGCGCTGCTATTCAGGAGCATATGCTTTCTTCGCTCTTTGACAATCAGACCTGCTCTTTTCATCTGCTTGTACACTGCACCACAACTGATTAATAATGACTAAATCAGTCAGTATTGTGAGTGACAGAGAGAAAGCATACACAGAGGCAATTACTGCGAGAAAGACAGAGAGTAAACACTCCAACATATACATATACATACACACCAGATCAAACAGATTATTCATAACAACAAGGGCAAATAATACTGCAAGCATCTTGTCCCAAAGCCAGAGTGAGATACAGATTCCTCAGGTACCCTGCGGAGGTGAGTTATCACTTCTCCACCATGTAGTGTTTCCTTATGATCACAGTGTGTTTCTGCATGCTAAGTAACTTAGGAGATCCACAGCCTGCTGATCACATGCCACTATTTTTTGCCTTTTTTATTGTTTTTTTTTGTTTTAATGATTTAAAAAAATTATTCATCCAGGTAAAATGTACCTAGTAACAAATTAAGAATGAAAGAATGTGTGTGTATGTGTGTTTCTATGAGATATTGAGAAAAAGAGAGCAGATTACAGCTCACAGACACTGCAAACCTCTATCTACTTGTCCCTATGTGATGTTTTACAGCCTGTGGCTTTGCTTCATAACAGACAGAAGTAGAATATGGAATATGGGTTTGTCCCAGCATGCTCAAACATACATTGAAAAATTGCTGTGATGTACTCTCTTTTGAACATGAAATAAATGCTAAAAAATAAACATAAATAAGTTGCCCTACAATGCATGAAAACATCAAAAGATGGAAATGCATAAGATATGAAGGTCTGCTTATGCATATGCACGCAATACAGCAATGACATTGCTCTGTACTCTGTAGCATGTTTACCAGTCTTTTCCACTGCAGCCCTTATTCAAACACTGCACCACTGTTATCAGACTACTGTAGCATTATAAAGAACACCTCCTCATCTGATTCTCTCTCTTCCCCCCTCTGTGACATACCTCACAATCATCTCCCGTTGTCCATTATACCCTGTCTCTGTCTCTTTCCAAAATATGTGCTGTTGAACATTTTCTGGCAATGAGTCAACAGACCCACGTCATTCAGATCACTTCTAGAAAAGACCATAGGCAGGGAATTGTTTAGGTCAGCATATTGCTTTTCTTTGCCTTCTAATCCCCACACTCCCCTGAGAGCTGGGTGAAAGACATAAAGGATAAAGTGAGTGAAAAAAATATGTTCCAGGCAATCATTCAGGGTGTCCGCAGTGTAGTGTTGGTAAGCTTGTATTTGTGAATGACCTTCAGGTCACTGGTATAGTTTTAGACACACACAGAACAATGTTTCTAACAAGTCCGAAAACTCCAAGCCATCTGCCCCTCACTAATACACTCAGACAATTGTCAACCTAGTTACCTCACAGACGATCAGATGAACATATTATGAATGTTTCCCAACCTCTCTCTTTCTCGGTCATACACACATTCACTCAACAGTGAACACACAAATTCTGCTCTGTCCCAAATTGAAAGCTTAAATCTGCATAATCCTACAAACTGCAGCGTACTGAATTTGGTCCCCGAATGGCATTTGGTAAGGGAATGAAGCATCCCTCTGTCCACCACACAGTACAAAACCTTGAGACAGTGAAGCTGAAGTACACCTACATCCATTCAAACTGCTTCAGAATCTTAAACACACCCATGTCCATCTCTCCGCCTCTCCTGTTCCTCAGAGTGCACTGAAACAGACTGAATCTCATTCCTGCTAACAGGCGCACTCTTTCCTCTATAATGGAGAATAATGGACAGACCCTGCCATGGGGGAATGAAGGGATGAGAGAAGAATGAGAAGAGAAAATGAGAATGAGCTGATACAGAAAACATGCATGCTTCTTCCCAACTGATGCAGCTCTTTTATCTGTCTATCTACTATGAAACCTAAGCTAACCTCAGCTCACACTGTAGGTGGAATTCAAATGAACATACTTGAGCAAGGACATACACTGTATGTCAGTAAGTTGCTCACTCACTTAACATTTCTTCAAGGGTATTAATAGTGGGTTTATCACTTGGGTTTGTGCTGCAGTAACATCTTCTAGTCCTTTGGGACGGCTATATACCAGATGTTGGAACACTGCTGTGAGGATCTGATTGTACTCAGCCACAAGGGCCACTTGGGTACTGATGTTTCATAATTAGATCTGGGTCATAAATGTGACTGTAACTCATCCCTAACATGTTTCAGGGTGCTCCATTATTCTAGAGCAGGGGTGTCAAACCCCAACCCTGAAGGGCCGGTGTCCAGCACAGTTTGGTGATTTCTCTGCTGTGACACTACAATTCAACATGGTAATTACCTGCTGAGCTGAATCAGGTGTATTTGATCAGGAAGATCACCAAACTGTACAGGAATGCAGCGCTCCAGGATTGGAGTTTGACACCCCTGATCTAGAGAATGCCATACCAGCTCATGTGTGGCTGCTCCAGTGACCACTGATGAACCTTCATTAATAGTTAATTGAATATATTGACATACATAGTCACAAAAAGGTCTCATCAGCTACAGTCTATTTTAACCTCATGGAGTTAATCCAGTAATTCTCTAGCACTACTTATACTTAATTCATGAAAATAAACATTATTTTTTCTCACTAGAACTGTGTCTATGCAAGGTGTTAATGTTTAGCCTCATCTGCCATATTTTACTCAATAGGCAGGCAAACATTGTTAATTGCCAGTTTTCAAGCATTACTTACTCTATGAAGGTGATTTATTGGAAATCCATGATTATCCAACATGACTGACCAGCATACCAGCAACCATAACACAAAATATGCTGGTTTTGCTGGAGCTTGTCTATGCTGGTTTGTCTAATGGGCAAACTGCTCACTGATTCTTGCAAATGATGACTCATACAAAAGCACTGCAGGCATGGCGAGCTAACTCGTGAAAGTCAATCTGTGAATTGAGTAGTGAGGAAGGCGGGGTGAAGGGATGGACCTATAGCATAACTGACATGAGGACCAAGTAAACTCAGTAAACTAAGTCAGGGAACACTGACACACTTGATATCAAAAAAAAAAAAAAAACTTCATAGGGTCATCACCTTGAAGTGCATTTTTAATTGCTCTGTATTCCTGCTGTCAATCAGATGATAATGTTTAATTCAACTGAATCATTGAATCTCAGTTCATAAAGGCCTAAAACCTGAAATCTGTAATTTTTTATGACTCCTGCATTCATCCAACCTAAATACAGTGTGACCCTGTGTTACTTATCAATCTATAATAATACTAATACTAATACTTGGTGATGAAGAGCAGAGTGGAGTGAGGTTCAGCTACAGATGTAGTTTTAGTTAAACTCGCTAGCTAACACTAAATTAGCACCCACAATTACACCAAACCATATACTGTATACATTGTACCTTGCAGTTATCAAACCAAATAAACTTTAAAAATATCAACTGAATATTCACATAACATTCTAGTTATACTGCACATATGGAGCATGTAGTGCAAGGTGACTTTATCCGACCTGAGAGGATAAACAATTGGCTAAACTGCAAGATGTTGTAGCTCTAGGACTGGTAAGGAACACAGTTGCACTTGGCTGGGCTGCAGAACTGCATTATGATCAGTAGTTGTTTGTGTGTGTACACTTGCATGTGTGTACTGCCTGAAGGCGGTGCTGCAAGGGTCTGTCTGCTGAGGAAAGCATACTTCAGTCTTGAGGCTGATATAGCTGACTGGGCTCTCACACACTTAAAATTCACACAGGCACACACAGGCACAGGCACACACACACACGAACACACACACACCCTTTCTTACATTTTTTTGTTGTAGCCTGACTCATGTTTTCATACAACTACAGAACTGACACCTGCCTGCATGGACACATCGTGCTTGGTCACCCTGAAAATATCCTTAAGGCCATGTTACATATATGCTGCTCAATGGTTATGGCTTCTCTGTATACTGGCCAAGCTAATCTAGTAGCAGAACTATTCCAACCACACTATCATAAATATTTATGTACAAGAAAAAGCTGGAATTATTGGTATGAGTGTTTTGGTTATTTTCTGTAAAATAATAAGAACATAAGTCTAAGTCACAAGTCAAGCTATCTGCTTTAAGATAATCACTTCTGAAATAAATCACTTTTGGGATATTCATTTCATCATAACTTTAATGGTAATGTAATACAGCCTCAGTCATTGTAATATACAGTAATCCATAGCCCTGTTCACCTCAAATTTCTAATTTTCCATCTTTCTAGATTCCTTCTAATAATCTAAAATTTGTAAATGTGCAGAAGACTAGCACATGAAAATCACGGTATACATTTTTCTGAACCCAAATCAATGTTCTTCTTATATAGAAAGCCTTAATTTTTGTTACTTTTATATGTACTTGCAATATATATTTCTATATTCCAATTACATTAGAACACTCATTCAAACACTCATTTGTCATTTGGTTTTCACATCATGCTATGAAATCGGATTCCTCCTCCTAATCTAGGTCCAGCAGGTTTTCTCCAGAGTGAAGAGTGTTATTTGGTCCAGCACTTTACTGGCACTTGAGCCCACAGAGGCAGAGACACTGAACAGAACTCAGATACCTCCCTGTCTGACCATAAACACCTCAGTAGAAAAAGAGCTGAGAGATTACAGGATGGGTTCAGGCACTATGTGTGTATGTGTGTGTGTGTGTGTGTGTGTATGCATGCTTCCTTTCTGAGGAAAAGAAGCAAGAAAGTGTGAGGGTCAGAGCAATAGGGGCATGAGTATGTTTGTGAGTGACTGTGTGTGTAAATAGAACATGAACAAACAAAGCATGAAGTAGGGAATGTGGGGAAAAATTAACAGAGCAAAGAGGTGACTAGAAGAGAGAAGGATAGGAGAGACAAGCTTGTTTATGGTAGTACGGTATATGTTATGCATGTCAAATTAACGTGCACAAATTCTGAGAGGAGATAAAGTCAGAGGACATTAAAAATGCATCTTTAATTCTGTGAGATTGGTACTTGGCCTGGGACTCCTGATGGATGATGCTGTTTACTTCAGAGTGCGTCTGTGTTTGGTGAATGAATAATAAGTGTGTGGGACGGAAGTAAAATACGTCTAGCGGTGTCCTGCAGTCTCCCAAACCAGCTGCCTGGACTCCTTTAGATAAACTCCACAGTAGCTAATGAGGCTCCAAATGCCACTGTGCCCCCCCAAATAGCCACTGTCATTGAGAAAGAATGCTGCATTGGAGATGGCTCTGTGTGTGTGTGGGTGTGTGTGGCCGAACAGTACTGTGATTTTAAGACCTTGAATGAGCCCCGATATTTGTGTTCAAAGTAGTAAACAGCACAAACGGGACACACAGCATAAAGCCAGGACTGCAGCTGACATTTCTACCCTTGTGTAAAAGTCACAAAAAGTCAACAGCAGTTATGTCATGCCCAAAAGGGAAGATTATTAATACCTTCCTAATAAGTCCCTTAAGTGCACAGGTTGCACATACTCCATAGGTTAAATCAAATACATGATCAGTGCTAGGTGATAAATGTAATGTTACAGTGGCCATTACTCATCAGAGTTGCTTAATCACAAGCTAGTAATCCAATGGCTGTGTACATGTAGGAGCCTGAGGTTGGGTAGTAAGTGTACTGTTCCAAATCACTGATTAAACTTTATAGTAATAGTAACTCTCTTACAGTAAAAATGTACAACATGAATGATATATATGAAATTAACTAAAGGTCTTTATATTATATAAGATAGCAAAATTAAATGATGTTGTGGTTTGATTATTTTCTTATAACATGTTTAAATGTTTTTTTTTTATTGCAGTGTATTAGATTAGGAGTTTTTTTACTACTTGTTTTTATTCATGTGCATGTAAAAATGAGAACATTCACATATCTACTAGATTGCCATGTGCACAAATTAATAGGTCTGTTGTTAATTTCAGTTTTATTATTTATCTTTTGTATTATGGATAATAATGATAACAGTTTTGATTTTTTAATGTCAAGTCACTTAAAACGACTTCACTACTACTTAAATGTACATGCATTCCTACCACATGTGAGTTTGTAGATACACATCAAATACAAAATAACTAAATTTCAGTGAAATTTGTGTGTATTTATTTATAATGAGATCTGACTCTACACATCTCTGATCTACAGTAAGATGTCTCACGTACTGGCCTATGTCCTAAAGGGTCTTCTGTTGCATCCTTTGGTTTAAAGCGCCTCAAGCCATGAGATGAGGCTTCTAGCTAAGTTCAATAACTTCAGATTACTGAAATCAGCAAATTCATTGAAATTCATTTCATGTTTACTAGTTTCAGTAGATTGACATTCATGGGGGGTAAATTTTTAATTCAATTACTATATCTCACACACACCCCACTATAGCACTGCTTAAGTCTAATGTGTGTGTCCCTAGATTGAAAGAGCGAGCACATGCAGGATGCTCCTGGCATGCTAACACTGTCGGCTTGGAGTCCGCTCTGCTGTACTTCAAACAGAGCAGAATTTACAGCCACAGTGAGAGAGAGAGAGAGAGAGAGAGAGAGAGAGAGAGAGAGAGAGAGAGAGAGAGAGAGAGAGAGAGAGAGAGAGAGGGAACACAAGGAGCAGTATGGGAAGAGAGAGAGGGAGGATGGAAAATAAGAGGTGAGAACAGGGGGAAAGCACAGGGCACTGAGGAGAAGACCCCATAAAAGATCAAAGGCCAAAGAGAGAAGCAATGGTAGGAAAGTATGAAAGAACAGAAGACAAGATATAAATGTATAGATTAAAAAATAAACAGGGTGTAGAGACGAGTGGCAAACTAAGTGTGGGTACAGAGAAAGGCAAACAATCAGATTGCAAAAGGTCTTTCTACTAGTGCTGATTGCTTCATGTGTATTTCACCTAAGCCACATATGACATGCATACAGATTTTAGAACAGTCCTGGAGGACAGCACCTTAAACCCAAATGCCTTATCTGAGAGGCTCAGGACAAACCAGTCCTGCCATTGCAAAGGTGTGCCACACTATTTCTGTCTTTGAGTATTTAAAATTTGAACAGCACTGCAGACTCTGTCTGCCCTACGCAAGTCTTTCAAATGGCTTTGATTAATGTCCAGTGAAGTCATTAAAGAGCAAATATAATCCTATTCAAAGCACAGCTAGGTCTGACTGGAGAAATAAGAAAGAAATGCCCACTCTGTCCTGATGCTCTTATCCTTACAAATGAATCACTGCACCTGAAGCTAGTTTCTTATGAAAAGAAAAACATAAACTGAACAACTGTCCAGCCCACATTAGCATGACTATTTTGGTAGGCCTTCTGATCAATATTGCAAGGGATGCAAAACAAAGAGCTGCTAAACAAAGGTAGTTTCTCTTGAAACACAAAATATGCTCTTATCACATTTAACTTTAATTACATCTTTTTCAATTAGATGTTTTATATATATATATATATATATATATATATATATATATATATATATATATATATATATATATATATATATATATATATAATATAATATAATATAATATACGTAATATAATATAATATAATGAACAGAATATAATGAACGACAATGTTGCAAATGACTACTTACACGGAATTGACAGGTTCTTTGAGCTCATGGCAACATTAAAGTGCATGCAACGCTCTTTGCAGATCTGTTGGACTGAGTGTGAAAGGCACTCTAAAATGCCTGTGGCCTGTTTGGCTTTATTCTGCATATTTATCTTTCAGCTCATAGTGGGTTTACAAAGTCAGGCACCCGTTTACACCCTGTAGATGGACATCTGTTTGCTTTACTCTGGGGATTTGCTATGTATTCTTCAAAGACCTGCTACAGAGCCACCAGTATAGTTAATTTAATTATATGCACGTAAACATTCAGACTACAGTTGAATACCTATCCTGGCAGGTCATGATCTGTTGTCACTGCATACAAAGCGATCAAAGCAAGTATCATGGAGAAGTCAACATATTCCACTGAAAATGGACCCATGCTCATTAACCCACACACAAACACACACACACAAACAGAGATGTTTGAAACCCTAGGTGAGCCATGCCTGTACCCTCCTATCTGTGACAATGACAAAGAACTATGCACTAAGGACTAAATATGATAAACGTACTGTTTAAAACACCACCTGGACAAATTGACGACCTGTGATAGGAAAAATGAGACATTGCTTTGGTTTCTACACTAATACACACATTCACAAACAAACACAATCCCACAGGGCATAAAAAGAAGTTGTGCAGATGAATCATTCACTATGTAAAACATGGCCATGAGTTAAAAAGCTAAAAAGCCACAGATGCATGGTTGAGTCGTGACCTCCATTGGTCTGTTCTCCCTAGGTGACAGTCACGGTAAGTGAATATGTTATGCGAGTTAGATGTGTGTGTGCGCGCATAAAGTCTGAAAGATGGCATGGTAATTTAACAGTGGAAAAGGCCTGGGTTCCTCCAGCAGACCTGCTGTGTGCCCACTGACATTCTGGAGGTCTTGCAGGAGCCACTTCATTATGCGCTGTGTGTGTTTGCTGACACTGTGGATACCTCGCTGGGCTGGTTCATTACTCTTTGGGTATTTACTGATATAGGGGAGTACTGCCTTCATTATTCCCCACTAGAACTGGTATGCATGGAGACACAGACATGAGTACAATCACAACAGAGCACGATTACGTCTATGAATGTCAATGTATGTGCTTACTAAGACTGTTCCGAGGACTGTATGCCAGGAGTGTATTCAGTGTAACTTTCTGCACTGTACTGAGGTGTGTGTATATATATATATATATCCAACCCAAATTTCAAAACTAGTGTTAAAGATGAGTCTACATTTATTCTTCTATTTCTGTTTCTTGAGTACCTTAACCCTGTACATTTAACCCTTTACCACTTTCACTTCACCTAAGGAAGTGCTTGTTAGTTAGCTGATTAGCTTGGTCAGGTGTATTACGGAAGGGGAAACACTTAAATATGCAAAATAAAGGTGTTCAAGGACTAGAGCAGGGAACTGTTCTACTATGCACCATGTCCCCTGCCTGAACCCAGTTCCTCAGTAATACTACACGTGCAGAGCTCAGGCTGTGTTGGAACACTCACCCTGTTCTCCTCCTCCCGCAGGTCTGGCATGGTGCTGATGCACAAGCTGATCACGGTCACCGCCACCATCAGCACAGACAAGCAGGCGAAGAGCTTCCCTGGCAAGCCAGACTGTGGGTTCTCTACCATATCCCTCAGGTGGTTCATGAACTTGCGATAGCGCGTCTCTTCCACAGGGGGGCGGATCTGCATGCTGCGGCGTCGGCGCTCCTCTTCGCGGCGCTCTAGCTCAGCCATCTCCTCGAGGCGCGTGTACATCTTGCGCTTGCAGCAACGCTCCATGTAGGCCATCTCCACACCCCAGTAGGTCAGCTCATCATGGAGCGAGAGTGCGCACATTTCACGCAGCATACGTAGCTTACCCGCCGCAAGAAAGTTCAGAATGACACGAAAGGCACTAGGGCTGCGGTCAAAAAAGAACTCATGTCGTGTCTCATCATAGTCATCACATATGCCAGCGATTTCCTCAGGACTGCTGCACATTCGTAGGCGTCCAAGTCGTGTCAAAGGGAACTGCTCCAGCGTGCTCCAAGGGAAAGTGTAGCGGTTGCCACCTACATTGATGAGTGCCTGCAGGCCATGGTCCACAGATAGCAGGTCCTCCGGCCGGCGGAGGAAGCGAGCACGCTGATAATACACACCCTTGATGGTCTCTGTTTCTGGGATCTCAGTGAAGATGCGGTCCAGGCTACTGTCATCACTGACGGAGAGATTGCTGAAGTCATGGTTGGCATTGCTGATGATGGGCATTGTGACACCAGAAGAGGAAGCAGGTCAAAGGATGTTAAGCCTTCTTCTGACAAGAGGTTAGCTTGGAGCCCAGCTGGTAGGAATTGCTGCATTCATCCAAAAAACAGGACAGCAGATTCCCTATGATGTCTTAGAAAGTTCATGGAAGAGCCATGCACTCACCATCATTTAGTCCCTGAAGGAAAAAACTGAAAACGTAAGCATAATTACAGTTGAAATGCATATGAAAGTGCAGAATTGGTAATATGGCACTTACTGTCTGTTATTATCTGTTATACATTAATAACTGTCATCAATTACTTTATTCACATAGATTGACACCAATGAGAATTTCCACAAACTTTCAAAGCACATTCAAGTGCTGAGATATAAACAATGAATATCAGAGAAGTTTCATGTGAAGAATGTGCAGTATAGATAATTTTAGAGAATTCTTCAGTGCTACAATATGCTACACACATGTAATCATTTTGCTTGTGATACAAATGAATCAGTGAATTTGTGGTTTATTTTTAGATGCAATGCTGATAGTCATACAATGAATACACACCTTTTATATACCTCTTCACTGCATGTATTTTAAATCATATATTTTAGGTCAAAACCTTGTTGCAAAACCATCATAAAACAAAGTCTCAGGCATCAGAAAGCATGCTCATTTTTACATATTCATCTTTTTCTAACAACTTTACAGGAACTAGATGTCCGGTACATTTTAATTACTGCATCAAATTATACTGTTACAATAAAGTTACATCACATAACTTTATTGTAACAGTATAATTTGATGCAGCCATTAAAATGGTCCAGACATCTAGTTATGGTTACCAGTTGTGAACAATTCTGCCTGTTGGGTTTAGTGCATTTCACATTAAGTTACACTGAATAACTTTCCTGACCTCAATCTTTGTTAACAGAAATTTTAGCATCCATGTTCACAACATATGCCTGGAGCAGGCTGACTCAGGCAGTAGACTAAACCTTGGAACACATCTCTTGCTGATTAAAGATTTTCACAGATTCATGACCATGTACACAGTCATATCAGAAAAGTATGACCACCTTAAACTTGTGTCTTCTTTACAGGCCCAGACGTAAGTGTTCTCTCACTGGTAATACCTGAAATGTTCCTAGTTACTCCTGTGTTTATTATAGAAGTTAACTTGTCCACTGTGGCACTTGCTAGAGTGGTCATTCCCCTCTGGCATCAGTGGCCAATTGGGCACCACTTTTATGCAAGTCAGTCAAATCCATTCTTGTTACACCTTCACTGTGACAGCCAACAAAGTTGTTTCCACCCTTTGCCTGGTACTATATTATCATACCCCTTTGGACATCATTGAAATTGTGTCCTTTTCCACTTTCCTTTTGCAGTCTGCTACAGCTGACTAGTGTGTCTGTTTATTTAAACATGCAGCAAACCCTTTCATGTTGCATGTGTGACTTCCAGGCCAGGAATGGTCATAATATTCTGATATGACTATGTAGTTAAGGTGTAGACCAACTACAGTAAACACTGTAGGTGTAAACACTGGTCTGGTCTACTCTAATTAGAGAATAAGAATGAATGAACATATGCTCAGTGTTCTCAGATGCCATAGGGTACTCGATAGATAGATAGATAGATAGATAGATAGATAGATAGATAGATAGATAGAAAGATAGAGAGAGAGAGAGAGAGAGAGAGAGAGAGAGAGAGAGAGAGAGAGAGAGAGAACCTTTCTACTCCCTGGGGAGCTCACATATTAGCACCATCAGGGCTTCAACGCCTAATGTAAATGCTAGAACTGCACAGGACTACAGTGAGTTCCTGCTGTCAAGGTGCTCCATTACGCCGGAGGAGGAAGGGGAGGAGAGAACGATGAAGTATTTATGAACAGGACCAGTGGAAAGAGTATTCCCGTCGGAGGCAAAGAGCCTCGCTTCGCTGTGTGGAAACTTAATTGAGTGAAGTGTTCACGTTATCACCCAAACACCAGACCGAAAGCCCCAGTGCATGTGTATAACAGATCTGCATTAAACATGTAAGATTCCCATCACAGTAGGAGACAAAGTTGAAGTAGAATACGGTGTAGTTACACTAGTCTACTGACTGAATTACAGTGTTTTAACAAGTCTCCAGTTCTTGTGATTTAGCTCACTAATGTTTAGATGACATACTGTAGGAAACTAGCAGCTTCTTGTCTTTTGTTTGCTATAAAAATCCACAAACAGAAAACTTAGAAAGTTACGAAGCTCAAAAAATAGCATTAACACCATGGCAACAAACACAAATATACGTTTCTTTTGTTGCCTACCGGAATTTTAAAAAATGCAAATATTCTGGCTTTCGCTAATAGCTTATATCAATAAACAGTAAGTGAACTCAATATACCAGCAAAAACGTCAAAAGACCCGAGGACCAACATGATACTTATTAATAAACATTCATATTCAAAAGTTCGTTGCTAATGTGTACCGTTAAATTAAAGCGGTCGTGTCAGAATAGAGAAGAAAGTCGTTAGCTACCTACCTCTGACAGGGTTTTAGCATAGCCGGTTATCACTTTTTCAAAATGACTTTTCTACTTAAAAAAGCTGACATTTCTCTTCACAGACGGCAGACTTATGTCCTCGTTATACGGTTGTCGCTGATAAACGCGCCTCTGAGGGCAACGCCGGATGAAACAGTCCGACCGCAGAACACACACGTCCCGTTCCCTCAGTAGCACTGCAAAAAAAAAGTGTGTTTTTTCCACACCCGTATTCCGACAAGCCAAGCTCTCGTGCGCTAGGATTGGCTTGAAGAGTTTGTCATCTGCTTGCTGATTGGCTATTAGTTCACAGAACAGCTTATTTCTAGAACGGCGGTCTGCGCTTGAGTATGAACCCCGAGCCAATCGTAGCTCAGGAGGGCGGGGTTTTCCGCACACTACGGGTGGGAAATGAAAACCCAGCATAACGTCCGTTAAAAGAGCGCGCAAAGGACGCTGTAAGTTTAGTCAAACCACAATATCACCACTGTTGATAAGATTAAATGGAAACACTTAATTAAAAGTAATATACTGGCAAAAATAACACACTTGAACTTTCGAAGCTGCACGGCTAATGTAATTTGAAACGAACTATTAATACAGACGTACTGTGTGTGTTTGTGTATACAGTACATGCACTCAGGGACTAATTCATTCGTTTCATACAGAGTACAAAATCCCTCTGCATACATCATGTTTACCAGAGAGTACAGTTATTGTGCAGCCTGATTTACACAGAGATAATCTGCACTTTGTCCTTATGAAAACTCATTGGGTTGAGCCTACCTTTGGAAATGCTAAAACAAGTGCCTCTAGTGACAGTTAGATAATATGGGCTAATGTAAAGCAAGAGTGACTGAAGTATTTGGCTGTTGACTTATTTTACACTCTCCACTAGTATGTGCTGGGTGGTCAGCACAAGAAGCGGGCAATATGACTATTTTTATTGCTGATTAACTTGTTTCACTACAAAGACAGAATAAGTAGAAGTGTTTAATTGAATTTAGGTTGTGAAAATACTGTACTTTTGACAGTTGTTGATAGTTTTTATACAACACTGCTGGTGCTTTCCATTAAACATAAACACTATGAAATGTATTGTTAAAAATGTAAAAAAAAATGGTGGTATTATATTTTGGCCATTAAATTCCTATTCAGACTGGATTTTCTGATCTGCAGTATGTTTTACATACATTTTAGTACTCTGTGTTGACACTCCTGCATTCGGATGGCATTAAAATGTATTAAAATGCATGATAAGTGAGTTTATGGGGGGTTGTAGGGTTTAATGAATACAAATGTCTGCATCAGATGATAATATGATGATCTCAGTTAATTTGTACCTGTAGCTGTGATTATAATCACTCTTTAATAAGTCTGTATTATTCTTGTGTAATAAGTATCTTTCTTATTTGTCTGTGTATGTGGTGGAAAATCTCCATCCAGAAGTAGATTAATAAGAGAATCTTCAAAAGCTTTAATATTTTTAATAGGTTTGTGATTTGTGTAGGCTTGTGATGGCTCCATGTGTTCAAAATATGGCTATTATGACACGGTGTAGTGGCAACAGCCAAAAATCTTTATTTTCCAATGCAAGATAACATCTGCCTGGAAAATCACAGAGATTTGTGTCTGGACAAGAATAAAATGATCCTGACGAGCAGGTAGCTAAAAACAGTAGGCAAGGTAGCCTGTAGTTTCCTCATGAGACGAGGGGAAAAAAACAGACATGGTGCATCGGAACATAAATAATATCACTGACGGCCTTCTGTGAAAGAATTATCCCCAGGACCCCCTGCAAATTTAATCCAATTCTAAGTGGTTATTGTCTCCAAGTCAACACACTAGAATGAAGCTTGATAGTGATCACACAAATTTTCTCTCTCTCTCTCTCTCTCTCTCTCTCTCTCTCTCTCTCTCTATCTATCTATCTATCTATCTATCTGTCTGTCTGTCTGTCTGTCTGAGAGTTCAGAGAGTGATGCACAGCAACCAACCCCAGTAGTCCTTGGTGTAAAACAATGCAAAAAGTCATTTTTATCTTTGCTATCAAAACAGAACCCAAACAAGCACACCCTCACCCACCAGGTACCCTCATTAACGATACCCTGGCTGGTGATGCAGGCGACAGGATGATGCTACATTTGACAGAGAGAGATAGAGAGCAAGAGAGGGAGGGAGGACAGGAGTCAGGCGGCGGATTAAGCTTTAATCCCTGGTGAGGAGATGGGATCGCAGCAGAGCTGGTGGGGTTCAGATGAGCAGGGTGAGCCTGAGTTTACAATTGGGTCTCAAAACGTCCCAAAACCTTCCATGCCTCTCCAGTTCACACACACATTTGATCCTACTGTAGGCTGTGATCTCAGTAATTGCTCACAGAACAGATGATTAGCCAGAATAGCCAGATTAACACTGATGACTGGCCTAGAGACCAAGCTTGTGCCTCATAGGTCCAAGGCAATGTCATGCTTTGACAGAAATAGAGACAGTCTATGAGAGCTGACAGGGCTCATATTGGCACTTTTTCATGCTATCCTAAATGGTGCACTTATCTGACAGAAGATCCCAGTAATTGGTCTTTAATTCACTCCCCTTGGCACTCTTTAATTTGATGTAATCTGCAGAGAGGTTTTTGATTGAGTATTAGAGAGATTTGGTGAGATTGGTGTGAGAGTATTAAGGGATGCCCTCCGTCGTCATGTATTGTTTTGTGATCTGGGCAGGCATCCTAATCCAGGATGATTTACATAACATAACAATTTTTAATCACATCATTCAGCCAGCCAAGTGGAACTGGTTTGGTGAATTATCTTCAGGGTAGAACAGCAGCTGTCAATCAGCTTGTGTTTGAAGGGCCTGTAAGTTCTGGGGCTTCTGAAAGCAGGACCTGGGAAACTTTCAGTTAGTGAGACCTGTGTGTAGTGCTACATGTTAAACTTTAATGCTGAGGTAGGATCTACCACTCAGCATCAACATCAAGCATCCTTTTGAGCTTAAAAGGGAATATGGCGCAGTCCTTCACAGTCACAGACACATTCATGCTTGTGTGTGTGTCTGTGTACTGGTGTGTGAGGGGCAGAGCGGATATCCCCGTTCAAGATGGCCAAAAATAACAGCTCCTTCATCATTCACACTGAATAAAACATAACTAAGTGCTTCCTTCATAGTGTCTTTGGTGTCAGCAGTTCCCCAAGTGAATATGAATATCACACTAATACTGTGGCTATTTATGGCATATATGTTCATTAACTGTCATTTCCATCATAATGCTGTGAATCATTATTAATGACATCAATAATATGGATGGCGATCATGGACACATGACATTGACCTGTCCGCGGCCATTAGTCACTTTAATGAGCAAAGTCTCGGCCGTCTTCCACTAGCCTTCTCGTTGAGGTCAGTGCTTGATTTCCTAATAATTGAGGCTGTTTACATCAGCAGCTCTTCTCCTTTCTGATCTCACATTACCTGGTAATGACACACCTGAATAAGATCTTGAGAGCCCATGTGCTGAACGCCTCACCCTGCAGATCGGTTTACAACACCGTGGCTCTGCTTTCTTCACTGCTCTGAGTTAGGTAAAGACATCTGAGAACTGCTGCCTAGCACTATGCTCTGTGACTTCCCACAGGTCAAGGGCAAGTGTCCTGCAGCCTTTTGGACAGCACTTTACACATACGGCATGATGCGGGAAATCACCCAGTCAATGTTAAACATTATTTAATGTTCTTTCTTATTTATGGCTTTGGACACTACTGTTCAAACATTTATTAGATTAATAGCTATCATTTTATACGTAATGGATAATGTAGTTAGAAACATTGCAACTTTATCATAAAAACTGAGTGTGTAGGAAATAAATGATTAGCTATTGTAGCAAGAACAGTAACTGAAATACATTGACTAGTTTGGACCAGGCTCCATGTTCTCTCCATGTCTGTGTGGGTCTGTGTGGGTCTACAGTTTCATCCTGCAGTCCTAAAACATGGATGATAGGTGAACTGGTTACTCTAAATTCCCCTGGTGTGATAGTGTGTCTGTGCGTGAGCCCAGCAATGGACTGGCACTCTGTTCTGGGTTAGGCTAAAATAGTTAAAAGTCATTTTCAGTGCCCACTGAAGGGACATGGGGACTCATCTCCACCCTGACCAGAATTACATAGTTAAGAAGGATGGATGGATGGATGGATGGATAGATAGATTGGACCAGGCCTTCAGAGTGGTTGAATAAGAATAGGGGAGAGACCTCTAAGAGCTTGAGGATAAGTTCTAAGCAACTTCTACTTTGAGCTAGAGAGCCACACTATCCTTAGTGAAAGGAGCTGGACTGGGACATAGACTGATATATGGAAGGGAAGAAGCGGGAAACCTATGCTTTGGGAAACAGGAGGTAGAGATGAGAATTTACAGGGCATAGGATTGGAGCAAGGAGGGGCTTCAGGTAAATTGTGGTTATTTTAACTCCATACTGTTGCTGTCAATGTAAAGAGATTTTAAACTAACAGATGTGGGTTTCCTATTGATGCAATCTTAATGAAATCATCATGAACATTAATGATATGTTCTGCATGCTGCAGGGCATCTATTGACTTCATATTATGCAGAAAACTAAGAATTTAACAAATGTAGCTAAATATACTAGCAGTACATTGTAATGATCAATTCTATCCATATATGCATTGTAATGCTAATTTCTGATATGTCTGTCTGTCTATTTATCTATGTCTTTGTGTCCTTAAAACAAACTACAATGAATGGGAAGATACCATTCTGCGTTCTATCAATCAAACAGGTACAGCACACCAACCAGATGTCTGTGTTTGTTCATGTTTGTCTGTGTTTGTCTAGCTTGTGTATTCTGGCCTTAAGAGCATAAAGGGAAAAAAAAAACTTGAGAGCCAACCTTCAGCCAACCTTTCTCTCAAAACCTCAAAGCCAATTCTCCTCTGATCAATACTGGAGATATGAGTTATAATGCTTATGTCATAAAAGGAATGACTAAGGAACATATCATCACTGTCCAAAGGAAAACAAGTATCTCCATTTTGGGGGATTTTTAGTTTTCTGCACAATGAACTTGCACTGTCCTGTAGCAATTGTTAAAAAAAAATATGACGAATGGACCAATAGAAATGCTCCAAATTTGTTTGAATAAAATATCTTTACAGGTGGCATGGTGGCTTGGTGATTAGCACGCTTGCCTCTCAGAATTGTGGTCTTGGGTTCAAGTCCCCATTAGGGTGGAGTTTCCATGTTCTCCCTGTGTCTGTGTGGGTTTCCTCTGAGGTCCCTGGTTTCCTCCCACAGTCCAAAAACATGGCGCTCAGGTGAATTGGGTATTCTAAATGGTCTTGTGTGTGTGTGTGTGCACCCAGCGATGGATTGGTGACCTCTCCTGAGCTTAGTTAGGATAATATAAAGCCCTGCCTTACACCCCAGTGAGTGGGTAGGGGACTAGCCACAACCCTGATCAGGATGAAACAGATAAGATAATGGATGGATGGATGGATATCTTTACAGTAACCTGCACTGAAAGTAAAAAAAAATTGTTCTCTCCTGTAAAATGACCACTTTGGATATATTGTGTTTTTCTTTGGACAGTGACGATATATCATTTACGACACTACATAGACTACAGTACATGGTCCTAATAATAAGACATGTTAGAAAATGAAAGACTAGCATTAGATACTGACAGAGGTAATCAGGATAAGGTAAGAATCACAGTTAGTTTATAATTACTAGCAGGTGTTACAACTTGGTGGGGTTGGGACTCTATATGCAGTGAAAATGTCAACAGATGAAAGTGGACATCAGACACTGCTCAGCCAAACACTGTTAACTTTTGTAAATTCACCTGCTTCATATTTTCAAAACCCTGAATTCCACACACTTAAATGGTGATTCACAACTTTGTAATGGTAGAGTAGGAACTTTTTGAGCACTGCAGCATGATTTTCAGTGTGAGAGGCTGTTCTTTGGCCCGCCATCTTAATACTTTTCTTGCAATCTTTCTGTCCACTCCTTCATTTTCTGCCTATGAAAAGAGCAGGCCAGACTGGACAGCTCCCATCAGCAAAGACCTCTCACCACTCACCAAAATACCCCAGACTGTCAGAGCACTATGGCCAGCGTGAGGAACAGGCTTGAAAAGGCCAAAGACCCCAGTGATGGAGATGACAGTTCAGAGAAAATGCCCCAGCCAGAACGACTCATGCTCTTCACTTTGAGCCAGCAACCGTGGCACACTTTGTTTAAGTCCCTAGAGCGATGAATCAGCTAAATCTACCAATAAGGACGTACAGGCCTGTGCATGCGCGTGCACGTCTCACATAATTAAACGCACCCTCATGTAAATAGTCATTAACACATTCCCTAACACCATTATAATGAGTCCCAGTCTTCAAATGAATCACTCTCACACCCGACACAAGGTTGTTATCAAACGTAGCCAAGACCCACACATCCTCACTCTCTATACCTACAGGCAAAAACACCTTTTCAATAATTAAAAGCTGTCAGCAATTATCGATTTTAATTTTGGGAAAGGACTAATTTCTTCTGATACATAAACACATGCTGGGTGTTACACTGCCTTGTTCTATTAATTATTCAACTGATGCAGAATTCAATATTCTTGCCAGGCAGCATTTGCTTCCAAAAGCGAGTTAATAGAACTCTGACTCTACAGTTATTCGCTCTTTTCTTTCTCTTGGACGTGCTGTTTTTACCACAAATGTTGATACTATGCACACACTTTGATGGAAGTCTCTGAATACTATAGCAAAGCTACTACTAAAACTGATCTTTAGTTGGACCTGCAGCTGTTGTTGTGACTGATGAAGGTATATGACTGCGTAGTGTTTTTAATTATTGAGAAATGGATTTGTGCAGAACTACACTCTCCATGCATTGCCAGAGGGCCAGTTTAACAGATGTGAAATTTGTGAAGGGTTACAATTCTTGTTCTTGGAATAAATACCCTGAATACCTGAGCCCACAGCGACATCACCACAGAATTTAAAGAACACTAGTTTACATGGCTGCATGGTTCAGAATCCCGCAGTGCTGTTTAAAAGCAGGCAGAGAGGTTGGATGCACTGATATTTTACAGTATATTGTAGTTTTACTATGTGTAAGGACATGGAAAGTAGTCACTTTACCTATTGTCTTTGTTATTTTAAAGCCTTGTATCTCCAGTTACTGTGTAAATTATAAATACCTCTAAATATTACGTGTACCTCATCTATTATTACCTTTAAATAATGCTTAATTAAGGTACAAAATACTCTTACAGTATACATTATTGTTTCGAATAATATTTTCATTTTTATTTCTTAATTTGTATTATGAATTATTATATTTGTACTCATATTAAATGTCCTATATATTATGATTTTAAATATTATTATTTATCTACAGCAGTTTGATCAGCTGTTGTTGACCACAATGTGCTCTATAAATATAATTTTCATAAATAAATAAATTTCTTACCCACTCACCGTCTGGAGGTCTGTCTGAAGTCTTAAAAAGACTTTAGTTAACAGTCTATCACTTGATCTCCTGCCAAATTATGTGCTTGGGTGAAGGATGACTGATGTCTACATTTCATGTACTGACTTTTTTTCACTGCATGTGGAGTCCCTACCCCACCTAGTCATAACACCTGCCAGTCATTATGGGCTAATTCTGATTCCTACCCTCTCCAGATAACCTCTGTCAGTCTTTCATTTTTCCTGCTCAATCTCAGTATCATTTTCTCTAACATGTCTCATTATTAGGACCATTTATACTCTGTTTAACTGCTGTCCAAAGAAAAGCAAGTAACAACATTCTTTATTTTAAATGCAAGTTAATGTAAAGAGATTTAATTCAAATAAAAATGTGAGCATTTCTATTGGTTCATTCATCAAGACAAACAAACACATCTAGTTGGTGTGCCATACCCACAGGCATGGTAGTGGGGGGAAAAGTGGACCTGACTACCCAGGGCCCGAGTAGGGAGAGGGGCCCATAAAAATCCTGATTTTTTTTTTTTGAATGAATTGGGACCTCAAATTAATTATTTATTAATTCATAGTTCAAATATATTGATAATATCAACTGAGGGAATGAACTTCAGTCACAGTCCTCTCAACATATTGGACATTCTGGGGGCCCCCTCTTGGAGGCCCAAAATGGTTTAGTCCACCCAACACCGACTAGCGACAAGTGTAACGTCAGTGAGCCTATATTGAATGACCTGAGTGCTAAAGCAGAAATCAGGATTTCAAAAGAAGAAAGAAAGGGAGGAAAAAGAAAGAAGGCAGAATGAGGGGAGACAGCTGTTGACGGCTTTCTTTCCCAAAGGTGAACCGAGTTTTCTTGTTATGCAAAGTCCAATTAAAGTTAAAGTAGTCCACTCCAGACAGCTGCTGCTGATTTTTGTAAGCTCACGTGAAGTCGTTAGTTTAGTTAGTTGCCAACCAGGCTGCTTGCGGCTGTAAGTATAAAGACAATTATGAGCCGCTAACGTTAGTTATCAATTTTAACCAGTTTCAGAAACAAACAGTGAGAGAGAGAGAGAGAGAGAGAGAGAGAGAGAGAGACAGAGACAGAGAGAGAGCGAGAGAGCGAGCACTAGTTAGCTGCTGACTGGCAAAATTGCTGCCTAAATGCGAGTTGTTTACCTTAAGTTTAAAGTTAGTTAGTCTTTTGGTTCAGTGTGTGTGCTGTAGCCTATTGTCTACTAACACAGCAGAGCTAAAAGTGAAACTCTGTGCTGAGACTTAATAAATGATCCACCAGCAATATTTCTGCTGCATATATCAACATGTAAATAGCTACATCAACATAATCTGATCTGTTTGTAGCTTAAAACCTTATTTATGCTTTTTTATTTAAATAAATGCTTTTTTTTTTTGCTCATGTGCCTCGTTTACTGGCATTTATAGGGGCCCACTGACATTGAGAGTGTACAGGGCCCCAAATTTGCTGCTACGCCCCTGGCCATACCTGTTTGATTTATTACAAGAATGTAGAATGTTCTCTTCCCATTCACTCTAGCTTGTTTTGAGGGCACAAAACACATAACTAGACTGCCTGTCAAATATCAGGGATATAAAAAAAGACTTCAACCTGCTTTGTAGGAGTGTCTGCACTGGCTAGGGAAGGCTTTCTACTAGATATCGGACCACTGCGGAGAGGGTTTGATTGCAATCAATGACAAAAGTATTCATGAGGTCAGGTTGTTGGATGATCACCACCCCACCACATCCCCAACTCCGTAGTTCAGAGAAAACAGTTCTACAATTCTACAGCTCAATGCTGAAGAACTTTATACTCCTCTTGCCCACACTGGGCATTAGACATGGTGTCAATAGGTTCTAATTTATCTGCTACAGAGAGACCTATTGTAATGTCTGAGTGTGGAGGAGAAACAGGAGGAGATGATGCAGATCCAAACGTAAGCTTTTATTAACAAACAAAACACGTGTACACCAACATTAAACTAATGACTGACAAAACTAGGAAACACAGGGAAGGATAAATAGTAAACATTAACTAGAGCTAATAAGACAGCAGGGCTGAGTGATGATATGAAGCCATATGGAGGTGGAGACATGAACAAAAGCACATGGCTGGACATACACACACACATACAGGAACTAGACAAGCTGTGTGTGTACATTTGCATATCAGGGTGCAACTTCAAGTAGTGTCCACAAACGTGACATATAGTATAGACAGAGAGAAAAAAACATACATATAGACAGAAAGACTGATTGATTGAGCATTAGAATATCCATATTCATCTGTTTTTCTAGTTATATTCTTTGGCCTTTAGGTCCTTTTTTGCCATTTCCCCCTCCTGGTTGCTCACTAGGGCATTGGTCATGCACATTTGCAAAGCTGCTTTGTCATAAGTGCATTTTGTGCTTTGAACTGTAAAAAATGTTCTACACATACATTTGAAATGATCTAAAATGACTTGAAATAGAAGGTTATTACAGGAGCATATCTTAAAGTGTAGACCCTTTTTTTCTATTGGAAAGCTTCAATTTTGTGGATTCAAGCAGCAGCAAAGCACCTTACCTTTCCAACTCAATGAAAGAAACTGTATCCTGGCTGACAGGGACTAATCTTTTATTTGCTAACTACTTTATTGTTCTACTGAGTTTAGAAATGTGAGTATAGAAATCTTAGGACTGTAGAGGCAAATGCAGCTTAAAAAAACAAAAAAACATTAACAAGGATTTGACAAAATCCTTAATCTTGAATTAGTAAATGTAATTGATGTTAATGTGATCTTTGGTAAATATTTCAGCTAATCTAGGCTTTAATTAGCTTGGCGTTGTAGTGTTAGGTGCAGGCTGCGAGCTAATTCAGCATTCAGGGTACAGATTAATGCTGCTCTTTGAGGTGTGTGCCGGAGCCAGACAGCTAGATTAAAATGCTTCCAATGAGATACCCAGCCAATACACACCCACACACACACTCACACACTCACACTTCAGCACACACCCCTCCAGGGTACAGATGAACAGCGGCTCCTCAGTATTCCTCTTAATCACATACAGGTCAAAGTCGGCCAGCCTCCCTGTTCTCCTTTCATCATGGGGCCCTCTCTCCTCCTCTGCCTTTAATCACTCACACACACACACACACACACACACACACACACACACACACACACACACACACACACACACACACACAGAGAGAGAGAGAGAGAGACATAATACAAATGGAAGAGCATGAGCTTCTGCAAACACACACATACAACTCCAACTCCCTTCCAAGCCTGGCTGTGAGGACATTAATTAATTCCTATCCTACAACATAAAATAAGGAGTAAAGAGATGCAGACTGAATAATAAGTGTTCTAAGAGGAGATGGAAGGAGTGGAGAGGGGTAAAAAGAAGTCAAAGATGCAGAAACACATGAAACGCACATATTTCCCCCCCGAGCACTGCCACTGGCTCTTGGTGCATAGCACACAGGCTAGTGAGGTGAGTCACCTAGCCAAAGTTGGAAATCCCCCCACCCACCCACAGACACACGCATACTCCATCACTCTCAATACATACATGCATCAGTTTCTTTAGTTATGGTCAGGTGAATCATAGCACATAGCAAGAGCAGTCTAGCAATTTCATTATCATAAGCAATGACTAAAAATGATGAAACTGATCAATATAGTTATAAATCATGTATGCTCTCAGAAAATAAAGTACTGGACAGTCACTGGGGAAATACCTTTCCTGTCGCTGGGGTTGTCTCAAATTCAATTAAGATTATCTTTTTAAGTTATACTGACTCCACTCTCTTTGACCGCCTCCAGATTTTTGCATTTAAAAAATAAGTTATGAAGACATACAAATGCACACTTTTAGGGACACAAATGTACCTGCATATCAGCACCTTCTTGGGGTAGTGTTGATTTGGTTTATGAAATGTAAATGTTGCTATTTTTTTTTACAGAAATTGAAAACTTGTGGATTTTTTATGATGACTGGAATTGTAATAGTCTAAAACGAAGTCATTTGTTTACATTTGTGATGTTTTCAGCACTTTTTAGTGATGTTCATGCTCAGTCAATTAAAGCAAAATGAAACAATTCTCCCAATTTGAAAAAAAGTTTACAAATCTTCATGTGTGACTTGACATCACATAGGGCAACACAACTATGCAAAGAGTCCTTGAAAGTTTGTGAAACCTATAGAATTTGTAATTTTTCAGCTTAAATATGACCTAAAATGTGACCAGATTGTCAGATTGATAAGTAGATAAAGTCCTAAAAGTAGATAAAGAGAATCAAGTCAAAGAAATGAGACACAAATATTAGGCTTGGTCACTTATTTATTGAGGGAAATGATGCAATATTACATGAGAGTCTTCGAGTGGCAAAAAGTTTCTTCTGATGATTCTGATGTGTTTCTGATGATTGCTGATCAGTTCTGCATATCAGTTTGGAGGAATCCATGAACTACTTGCTTCAGGTCCTTCCACAGCATTTTTATTGGATTAATGTCAGGATGTTGACTTGACCATTCCAAAACATGACCTTTATTTAAATTAGTAAATTTACTTGTCCCATTGAATGACAACATCTGACTCAAATTTCACCTTTAAACCATCTGCTATTCATAAAAGTTCACTTACTTATGCCACTTACAAATATGTAATATTGTATCATTTTCCTCTCTCTCTCTCTCTCTCTCTCTCTCTCTCTCTCTCTCTCTATAT